>CABFPE010000245.1:703227-718792 GCA_900660155.1 Hofstenia miamia
GGCTCAAATAGTGTAATTGCAGCACAGTTAAATTAGCATTGTTGATAGACTAAGTAGATATGCGTATATTAATCATTGGATTATGCAAATCACCCAAGCTAATTCACAGTGTAGTTTTTTGGGCCTCTTTCAAGCAAATACTGTATCAGTGGCGTAAAGGAGAATATGGTGGGCCGGGCTTGGGTCTAAAAAGTCTGAGCAATTCCAATTTTTTATACGCATAATGACCACAACTTTGGTATCGATTTCGTTATTTTTTACTCTACTGTATTTGAACAAATTTCGTTGGATTACTTTTTATATATACAGTAAAATCTCCTTTCTGAGAAACCTCTATAACCGGACCACTTCAATGATTGGACCACCTTAAATCCTCTCAGATAAATATAGTGTAGAGGTGTGCGCGGATGTAAAAAGTGGTTCCATGACCGCACCGCCGTCAAAAGTCTCATACCGCATCCGCCCCGCACCGCAACTTGAAAACCGCAACCGTACCGCACCGCACCGCATTTTTTACGAGTGAAAACAGAGGTCAAAAATTTAATTTATCAAACTCTGAAAAGATGCATAATGTTTTAGAAACAAATTTGCTTCAAGGGTTTCAGGGTTTCGGAGCATTAGAGCCAATGTAAGTCTTGCAACCTTCTCGCTTCTTTATGGCCTCTTCTTTTAAATTTCGTGAAATGGTTGTGCGGTCTGGTAGTTCTGACGCCAAGTTTGTAATTTGTGGGGCCATGATTCGCCCGTGCTTGTAACCCAGATTGTAAACAGTTTGCGCAAAATCCCCGAAACCAGTAACCATATGGAATGGGCGTAAGTCAAAGGCACACAATTTGACAAGAGACTGAGTTATCTTTTTCTTGTCAGTCATTACAAGCGTAGAGTGTTCTTTTGAGCCAAAGAAGGACGTTATGGGGACATTTCTGGGCACCTCGCATTTAGATGAGTGGGCTATGAGAGCAGAGGTTCCAGTCTTATGCGGGTTATGAGCAAATAACTTATGGCATTGTTCGCAGGTGACCCAATCACATGCTGTTTCACCATTGAAAATTCTTGAATACTTGTTCCAGATGAAACTACACCTTTTACCGATGAATTTCGGACTGTGTGCCAATGAATTTCGGAAATGTGCCAATGAATTTCGGAAATGTGACATTGAATTTCGGACAAGTTACCAATGAAATTCGGACAACATGCCAATGAATTTCGGACATTTTTTATTACTGTATTAAGGTCATTCTTGATCTCGTTATTTCTTATTGTATACATGTTGAATGCATAGTACTTACTAAGTATCTCATTTTTTGTTACAGACTGTAGTAAATGGCATGATCTCAGCATTACTTTTAATTTATATGACAGACTGATTTTCACAAACCATTCATAGACCTCATGACAAAACTGGCTGAATATCCTCCTCCTTTATTTAGAAGAGATGTCATAGCCTAATCATAAGAATACCCTTCCATGTTACCCACAATCTTTGATATTATAATATTATCTTGGGTTTTCTTAGTCATAGTTTTTCCAAGAATACTTATAGCATTTCGGAACCCTATTCCTCAGGGAGTTTTCACATTATAGACTAGGGTTACATATGAAATTGTAGACAATGTTTAGCTTCATGTTAAAATATTTTTTCGAATTTGTCTGTACTGGTTGCACACCATCGGCCAAAAGAAATTGTCAATTTTAACACTTCTCTTATTAGTAATAGAATATCAACTGAACCATTTCGGAATCCTATAGCTACGCGACTTTTGACCTTATGGATTAGGGTTATATATGAAAATGTACACAAAAATCAGTGTGCCCTATAAATTAAAAGTAATGCTGAGATCATGCCATTTACTACAGTCTGTAACAAAAAATGAGATACTTAGTAATATGCATTCAACATGTATACAATAAGAAATAACGAGATCAAGAATGACCTTAATACAGTAANCAGTAAAAGGAAATGTCCGAAATTCATTGGCATGTTGTCCGAATTTCATTGGTAACTTGTCCGAAATTCAATGTCACATTTCCGAAATTCATTGGCACATTTCCGAAATTCATTGGCACATAGTCCGAAATTCATCGGTAAAAGGTGTAGATCCATCGCAATCGTGTAGGGATAATTTTCCGCTTCTGATGTCTTTTTTTAATCGCCTCCTTTTCGTTTGAAACAGCAATGAATGTGAATAATTATTCTCCTTACTTTTGATTGGCTTACAACTAAATTGAAAGCGAGCAAACAATTCCAAAACTGGCCGCAAGATGGCGCATGTGCGGTAATTACGGGGCATTTGAGTTTCACATCGCAGCCGCACCGCAATGTTTGAAGTTAATCCGCAACCGCACCGCGCACATCTCTAGTATATAATATTGTAACAAAATGTTACACCCGTACGTTAAAGGAATATTTAGTAATTCTAATTGGAAAATGAGAGGAGTGCAATTCAAAACCTGTCATGAAAGAACATAATTAAGTATTGTAAATATGCATTTAAGGAATAGATAGCTTTTCGTATTGTGCACAAATTTTGTAACAAAATGTTACACCCATACCAATAAGGGTTAAAAAATAGAGGCAATACACATTTTCGACAAGACTAGCTAAATACCATGATATCCATTAATACTGTGTGCTCGATTTTCCCAAACCACCTTATTACACGAACACCTGATCTTAGTTCATGTTATATATTTTTGATGGAATATTTAAAATCGAGAGATTTTCAAAATCGCCCTGCAATAATTCAGGAATTGCAACGGGTCAGTGAGAATTTCCTCAGTAAACTTACGCAGTATGTACGTACAAAATAATGGTTGCGATTTTCCGGATATTTTATTCAAAACTTACCTATTTTTGGATAATACATAAATTTCCAAGCATGCACATTTTGCTTATGCCATAAATGTATAACAATAAATATTGTTTGTTTCCAGCACACTACAGTATTCAGTAAAGATAGATGCGTTGAAAGTTTGATTTCAGCTAAAAACTGAGCTAAATATTAAGTATACTTACCTCTGCAAAGAACATCAAAAGAAATTTTCAAAATCATCGCTCATGTCTGTATCTGAAAGAACCATACAGAGACGATTAAATGACCACAGGCAACAAGAGGAAACCAAGGGGAAATCCTGTTTTGACAACAGAGCATATGAGGAAAAGACTACAATTTTAGAAACAAATGCAAGGTTTCCTCTGGGATAATGTGTTCATCACAGATTTTAATTCTTATTCTATCTACATCGGAACATTATAAAATTGTGGTGTAAGGCTGGCAATATAGTGCGCAAGAGATAGCAAAATTTTAACCTCATTTTATGGTTTGCTGTTCTATCCGCCCAAGGATTCTGCATGACTGTTTTTAGAGGTAGTGTTGATTCCAATGAATACATAGATGTTCTAGAGTACTTCCTGCCATGTACTAACACAGTTTTTCCGAATGCATGGATAATCTAGCAATATGGTGCCCGAGCACATACATTGGAAAAGTAAACAGATTCAATGGTCACCAAATAGTTCTGATCTCTCTCCGATTGAAAATTTGTGGTCCATTATCAAAACCGCAATTGAAAAACTCTCAATCGGATTTGGCAGAATTGAACGTTTTGCTAGGATGAACTGCTCTCGGAAGACACATTTGAATGGAATCCTTACCACGACGTTTATCCCTCTGTATTGCTGCACGAGGTCGAATTTCTTACTAAAGTAAAGTTGAGATAGCGTTATGTAATAGTGTTTAATTGTGAAATTTCTGTTTTAGTAGCTTCTACAGTTGCTCAGATATCTGAATTATTAAATTCTAGTTTTTGGCTATTTTTTGTTTGTAATTAAAAATTCATGTCGCTTAAATAAAAGACGTGTAATGTAAATACACACTTGAGTTCGTTAATTTTATGAAATTGTTTAAAAAATTAACAATTTAAACCTAAATAATAATAGCTAGAATTTATCTTCTAAATTTCGCTCTTTATAAGTTAGTTTTTAGGACTGCAGAGTGATACTTACAAGAATTGAGCTCGAAGATAAACTTAGTTAAAGTAAGTCTGTTTGCACCGATATTACATCTCCTTTTAACTTTGCAATGCAAGTATTTCTTTGCAGTTGGCCATTATTGGTTGAAAAAAGATGCATAGTTTTAAAAACACTGTTTGTCAGGGAGTTTTCTTCTATTATATTATGTTTTCAACTCCGACAAATACCGCAAGACCTATTTGACAAATCACGGAAAATCTATATTTGTTAACTGAGAAAAAGAATTTAATAGAAATATTATTTGTTAATAATAATTTCTTTTTAACTATGCTTAAAATTGTAACCCAAATATATGATTTTTAATTATTGCACCTTTTAACTTACAGATTACTCAATATGGCCTCCTTGAGCAGCAATGACCTTTGTGATTCGCTTGCGAAAAGATGAACAAGCCTTTTTGACATCACCTGGCTTGGTACCCCTGAACACATTCACAATTGCAGTCTTGAGACCATTCACACTGTAATGAGGGGAAGCATTAGTCTTTGCCTCAATCACGCCCCATAACCAATAATCACATGGGTTAAGGTCTGGGGAGCTGGAAGGCCAAATGTTCTTTGGGACAAAAAGGGGAATTTTCTCACGTAGATTAGATTTGACGTTGTGTATCTTTATCCAATCAAATGATCATTAACATCAATCATTTTCTTATGGGGGAAACAGCAATAATATTGGTATTACTTAACGACTTGGATCCTTCTTAAATCAAACTATGATTAACATCAGTATCTTTTAATGATTGCCGTTCGGTTGAAATTAATATTTTCTTGTTTTTCGTGTGATTTGCTTTCAAATAATTCCTAGTAATTTTCAATTTAGGCATCGACATGCTTGCTGTTGCTCAGCTCTTACCTCATCGATTGACATTCATTGTCTAGTTTTCAAGATTGTCATGTGTCTTTAGTTTTCTGAGAACTTTTTAGTGTTCATTAGATTAGTCACTTTTATATCATTTGTTAAACTCTTTGATTGGCCTATTGAATAAATTCGCTATCAGCTGTTCAACATATTTGAGTTTTTTGCAAACATAGTGCTTAAAACTTCACCGCTTTCTGTTGTACTAGTCTTATGAGCGTGTGTAGATCGAATGTTACTATAAAGAAATCTCTTTAAAAAAATTTTCAATTCTTATATTGTAGACATTTTTATGGTATTGGAACCGTTAGTTTTATTATTAGAAAATACTAATATTTTAATCCGATGTCTTTTTTTAATCGTGTTGAAAAGTCTTGAACATTGTTACTCAAAACTTTTTTAAATGCAAATTTGCATGAAAACCAGAGTTGTATGAAACAATTTTTTGTGTAAACTGACTGTGCTTTGATATCTACGAAATTTTGATTTTGCTTGTGATGGGATGAGATTGAATACATTTGAAGAAACATTTTGACTATTTGTATGAGTTATCATTTCCTAGAATGTTTATCGAGTGTGAAGTAGAGAATTGCTAAGGATTTTGTGAACATTTGAGATTTTTAACTCTTAAATATTAGGACACAGTTTCCAGCATTTTATTGCATTTAAATTCATTACAATCGAAAACTAAGCATTATTGTTAAAAAATATGCCATTTTTATAACAAAAGTGATAGTAATTAAACGAACAGTATCAGTGAAATTTAATGATTGAAAATTGATTTCTGCTTACAAATTTGTTAAGCAATTTTAGAACATAATGCCTTGGCATCCTTCTGATTTTGAAGGAACAGGTGCAGTAGAAACTTTTGAATTTATCGAAACTGGACGAGGTGTTCGTGCAATGAAAGAAATTACTCCTGGTTCTACAGTTTTCTCCATTCCCAAGTCAGTCATAATTACACCAACCTCAGTCCTACGTTCTTCATTCGGAGAGCAGTTACTTAAAGTTCTTTCCATTAAAATTAATCCCACTGAACTGCTTACTCTTTATGTTGTTTGTCATCTATTGCATTGGTAAGATTCTTAAATTCTGTACCATGTACACCAAATATATTTAAAAAAATAATTCAAAATCAATATCTATGTCAACATCACCGCTATCTTCAAATTATGAAAATAGCATTCTTCTAGGGATTTCATTTAGTTAGAAAGTCATTTTCCGAATAATGTTAATTATTTTAGGCCTTGCATTAAATGGTTATCGAATTATTTTAAGTCATTGCCTGATTTTACAAAATCGACTTCGCTTCTTTACTGGACTGAAAATGAGTTGTCGTTGTTGCCAACAGCTTTGAAAGACGAGGCTCTCAAAAGAAAAGCCAGTCTTAAAGCATTGTACTCGAACACCAATCACCTCTTCAATGGTGCAGCTGGTCTTCTTGATTACATCAATGCTAATGATTGTGTGGAATCAAGGTTTTATTGTCCATTTTTACTGTCTTCTGTTAGAATTTATATTTCTAATAATCAATCTCATCCCTTGCTTTTCATTACCCATTTTAACAAGTTTTTAATATTAATTTCAAATTTATGCAGCAAAATCTTGGGAATAAAGTTTTTTCAAATCGATTTTGATACTTTATCTACATTAAGGTATATTCTACTATTCCAAACAGCTTTAATAAAACAATCCATATAGAATACAATTTGAAAAAAAAGAATTCCACCAATTTTATCTTATAGCTAGTTAGCCTTGCCTTCTTTAAGTAACACTGTCATTTTTTAATCTCCGATGACGATAATCGCTTACAGCATTCAAAGATGACACGGATAAGATTCTGGAAGATAACATCTCCGCTACTTATTTTCTGTTCTAGCCATCCAGATTATTTGCGTGTACCAACTTTTAGTATCTAGCGCTGATCTCAAAGATATGTCATCAAATTGTAAAATAATAGCAGAATCTTTGCTGACGTTAGTACTTTTAAAGTCCAATTTTGCTTAAATTTACTGCCAAGCTATTATGTCTCAAATTGAAAGCCTTATGCTTATAGTAAAATGGTTATCCTGCACTGCAACAATATTGCCAAGAAAGTGCTGAAAATGAATCATTATTTCTCGCAAGTGCGTGAAACTATATTCCATTCACGTAAATTTCTTCGTAATCCTAAAATGCATGTTTGAGGGTAATTCACCCATTATCCCTTCTTTTATTATGTTATTTAATATTAAGGTTAAGGCAACATAATTGTTCTTAATGCCATTTTAGATCAGTGTATTTTGATTGTTCTCTCAAGGGCTTACCTCAGTTAATTGACAATAGCACTGTGTCCGCCAATGTAGCACTTGTTCCATTCTTGGATATGCTCAATCATTCTAGCTCACCGTCTGTTCAACCATCTTTTGATTCACTAACATCACCGTCATCCTTACAAATTGCAGCAATCAATAAACTTACAAAAAATGAACAATTGTTCATTTCTTATGGGCAGCATTCCAACGAGATTCTCCTTCAATTCTACGGTTTCGTTTTGGAAAACAACCCATGCGATGTAATTTTCATTGAAGTGGATGATCTCGCTGAATGTTGTGCTTTTGCTTCATCATTACATGATGGTTGGATTCAAAGTAATGTGTTTGTTTCCGCCCAATTGCCAAGCTGGTGGTTAATTACTTTACTTTGTTCAAAGTCTTTTGATGAATGGTTTGGTTTTCGTGAGGGGCAGGTAAAACCATCTATACGATTTTAAACGAAATTTTTGGTAATAATCTGTTTAGTATTTTTTTTCACTTTTGAATAAATGAGATAACTTTTCATGAGACTTTATTATGTTTTTAATGTTATTTAGCATATTCCATTAAAAGTTTAAATTTAATGTAATAATTCGTATTGTATTTCATTAGTAAAGTTCTGGTTTAGGTTGATTTGCCAAGTATATTAGAAGCAGAATCCCATAAGATCATAGTTGATTTGCTTATAAAGAAGAGGCGGCGGTTGGTTAGTGGACTAGATTTTGATGTTTCTATTTCTAAGCAAAAGTCTCAGCTAGTCAAATCATTTTTTGCAACCAAAATTAATGTCATAGATAATTTTATTAATTTCAATTTGTGATTTATTTTAATATAATATTGTTATTAGTTAATCGATACAAAAATATAATCTTCACAAACTTACATAAGTAATTTATATTTGAGAACATCGTTATTGTATAAAGCTACTCGGTGTAAATTTATCCAAATTCAAATTACTATTGTAATAGGAATCGCAAGTTTTTCAGTGTTGTTTTGAACAAAATTTTATCTTTTTCTAACCTAGTCTTAATTTTCACTCGAAACTAAGTATTCTTTTGAAACATGACATTGAAGAATTTATTCTGAATGCTATGAAAGATATTTTTTAATTCAATTCCTGTGAATATGGAAGTTTACAACTTTTTCCCAACAACATACTTTATGTATTAACACCAAACGTTGTTGCTTAAATCACTTACGTAAATTGAATAATATATCTGAGATGGCAGCGGTATCCTTAATTGGTGATCATGACCGACTCCGGTCACCCCTGACCGGTGACCATATTAACCCGTCCGATACTCAAGTTATCCTTATGTGGTTGCCGGCTTTGATAGTTCTTCACATTATAAAGTACCGGTTTTGACCGCTTTACCTGGTTTCACCGCATTTACAGTTCAATTCTTTTTGAACCAGCATTCCTGTTTAGGCCCGCTTCTTGCATTATATAATGTATTTGTACAGTTGAAAGAACGTGTACTAAATGCATGTGTTTATGTTATCGGATTGATCCTAAATACTCGTTCTTCATTTAAAGGCACAAACCAAAAATCGAGATAAATCTCCCAATTATTTAGATGTTGCAAATCCTAATAACTATTTGAATTTTGGTAATCCTATGTAAATAATTATTCCGTGATATATTTTAATCATTAGCGACACGCTGTGATTATCTCTAAACATCGATTGTGATGATTTTGAATCTTAATTTTATGCGTATTTTATAAGCAGAGTGTAACGCCCGCGGTGATCCGGAAATCAAAATAATCCCGTCCGACAAATGTAAAGGTACCAAATATTTGTAAATTACAGGTCATTTACAACCATATTCAAGTAAATAAATAATGGCAATAATGTCAACGCTTTCGCAGCCTCAGATTTGAGAAAATCGCAGACTAAATTTGCTGACCGATATGACCAGAAATATATCTCGAAGTGACCAGTGAATTGAAGTTAAGGGTGACCAGGTGTAGCACCGGCCGGCTTCCATCACTGGTACATATTATACAAAGCTTGATAAAACGTTCCATTCTTAAAATAAAACTAGAAATATTTTTACGTTGGTATGTCTCTAGTGTCGTACTAAGAAATATGGCGGTAAGTAAAATATTTTAAATTCATGTATCNATGTATTAACACCAAACGTTGTTGCTTAAATCACTTACGTAAATTGAATAATATATCAGAGATGGCAGCGGTATCCTTAATTGGTGATCATGACCGACTCCGGTCACCCCTGACCGGTGACCATATTAACCCGTCCGATACTCAAGTTATCCTTATGTGGTTGCCGGCTTTGATAGTTCTTCACATTATAAAGTACCGGTTTTGACCGCTTTACCTGGTTTCACCGCATTTACAGTTCAATTCTTTTTGAACCAGCATTCCTGTTTAGGCCCGCTTCTTGCATTATATAATGTATTTGTACAGTTGAAAGAACGTGTACTAAATGCATGTGTTTATGTTATCGGATTGATCCTAAATACTCGTTCTTCATTTAAAGGCACAAACCAAAAATCGAGTTAAATCTCCCAATTATTTAGATGTTGCAAATCCTAATAACTATTTGAATTTTGGTAATCCTATGTAAATAATTATTCCGTGATATATTTTAATCATTAGCGACACGCTGTGATTACCTCTAAACATCGATTGTGATGATTTTGAATCTTAATTTTATGCGTATTTTATAAGCAGAGTGTAACGCCCGCGGTGATCCGGAAATCAAAATAATCCCGTCCGACAAATGTAAAGGTACCAAATATTTGTAAATTACAGGTCATTTACAACCATATTCAAGTAAATAAATAATGGCAATAATGTCAACGCTTTCGCAGCCTCAGATTTGAGAAAATCGCAGACTAAATTTGCTGACCGATATGACCAGAAATATATCTCGAAGTGACCAGTGAATTGAAGTTAAGGGTGACCAGGTGTAGCACCGGCCGGCTTCCATCACTGGTACATATTATACAAAGCTTGATAAAACGTTCCATTCTTAAAATAAAACTAGAAATATTTTTACGTTGGTATGTCTCTAGTGTCGTACTAAGAAATATGGCGGTAAGTAAAATATTTTAAATTCATGTATCAAAGGCCTGGCAAAGACAAGCTGTCGATTGTATCTTAGAGCAGTAACAAAAATCAAGAGCCTTTGGCATTGAATCCACTCTTCACAAGTTGGAACAATTTTTTCGATGCGGGTGTAACAACAGATATATGCAAAGTGATCCGCTACAAGATCTTGTATTTAGTTTGCAGTTGGAACTGCAAAAAAGACGTCCTCTGAAATCAATACACAATGAAAAACAACATTGGTAGGCGACAAAATACTTAAGGCAAAATTTTCAGAGCGTCCTTTTCACTGAATGTTGAGCAAAATTTGATTACGTTTACGGATTTGGTCGAGGTTTGCGCTTGGTAATAGTAATATAGCTATCAAGTTTAAGTGGCAACGAAAGCCGTGGTTTGAGCTTTGGGGGGCATTGTGGGCTCAAATATTGTTTAAACCTTTCGTGTTCAAGACAGAGATGGAATCGGATCCAATATTTTAGAATCCGATCCGAATTTTTAAAAGAATTTTAGTTTTCGCTCCGAAACGGATCCGAATATAAATAAGTATTCTAGCAATAAATATACATTGACTTAAAATATATTTCTTTTTTTCAGATGCGGATAGAAAATTTTAAGTGCTTCAACACGATCGCGAGATCAAAAATGGACATCTATCAATAGTGCATGCAAATCAACCCCTGTAAACCTTAAAAGCAATCACTTTAAGAATCAATGTTAAATTTTGAATTACAATAATATCAAATGCTCTCTAGTCTTACAATCTAACTATGCAGTCAATTTCGGTCAAGCAAAAAAAAAATTCAAGAAATTCCTATAATTGTCATCAACTATAATCATAATATATTTAAAGAGTTTAAACAGTTGAATCACTTATAATATTACCGCCCTATTGATATTATTATGTCAAAATGCAAAAATCACCATTTTGCAATTTTACTATGAATTACGAATTGAAGAGAAAATTTACTTCAAAATTATAACTAGGGCAATGAAAACAAGAATAGTACAAGCAATGGCAAATTTGAGAACAAACCCAAAATTTATATTGCAAGAAATTAAAAAAATTGGAGTAGTGTATTAAAATACGTGATAGAAAAATTCATTTTTTCAAACTAAATGTGAGAGATATAAATTTTGAATTTTACTTTACATTAAAATTGGACACTAGATTGTATTACAAATTTTAAATTATATAAAGCAACATTAAATAAATTAATACCCTATTTTTGCTATGCCAAAAGCATCGCTCTATTAAATTAAAATAATCACGAACTTTCTGAAAACTAAGTTATTGGCATTGCAAGTTACTTCTTACATGAGAATCTCTGATTGGAGAGTATGCTAAATTATATTATATCATTAAGTTTTTGCAGTGTTTGCAACAACTTGTTTCTCTGTGTTTCTTCTGATTTTACATTTGCAAGTTTACAGAAACAAATGTTTTTGTTTGCTGTACAATGTTTTCTTTATGCGATGGCTAACATGAATCGCATTTTCAGATTTGAAATATTCGCCTCCAATGTAGTAAGTTGCTGGAAAAAATAACGCGGAACCTGTTGAGAAAAATGAAATTCAATTTCAAAATTTCACTTAGATTGAGACTGTTAACACACTTAAAGTGGCATTCAATGCAAAAATGTGTGTAATGTATACAATGTACAATATACACAATTTTTAAAATTTTTTGGATCCGAAACAGATCCGACATTTTCTAAAAGTGTGGATCCGATCCAATTCCATTTCTGGTTCAAGACGACTGGAAAAGGCGGGAATTTATGCACATAGGGGCTCTTTATATGCGTTGGAGATGCCCAATGGGATTTTATGTGAAAGTGGATTTCAAAATGAGCGCTTTATGTAATGGCTTCTATCGTTCTCAGATAGACTATCGAGAATCTGTACATTATCATTAAGCAAGGCATTTATGGAAATCGCAAACAATATAACAACCGAGACGAACTGTGAGAATCCATTGAGAAAGAAGTTCAAAATGTTCAACCCGAAGTGATTAAAAACCTAATTTTTCCAATAGATAATCATCTAATGCGGATGCTAATCAATAAAAAGGACATTGATAATTTTATAGAATATTAAGTATTTTTAAATAATTACCTTCTGAATAATTACGTGGAAATTAATTATTTGCATAATTCCTTTATAATGAAAGACACCTTGTAATCACTATTTGTAATCAACAGATTTTATCAAATTTTGTAATCACAAGTTACGTAGTTTGTTCACTCTTACATACGCGATATAGATGGAAAATTCATGAAGATAGCCAAGATAAAGCATTTTGAATTTTCTGGCGCTAAGGTTATTTTGCCATGCAAGCACAATGTTTCTTTTGCCCACTTTCGTTTTTTTGCAATAATTCTACATTTAAGGACCTTTTACAATGAAAACATGTGTTTTGCTATTTTTGAACCTAAGGAATTTATTTTTCAAGTCAAAATATTTATAAAATATAGATTTATATGAGGAAAGTTGTCTTTAAAATTTTTATCACTTTTTTTCATAAGCCCTAAAATTGTAAGAATATTTCAGGTTTGCAAAAAGTTGCAAAAATTTTTTTCATTAAAGAAAGCAATCATAATACTATAATTTCACAAAGTTTGATTGGCGTGGATTTTGCTTAAAGCAGGATATTCCATGTAGTGGAGTATCACTAGTTATATATATATATATATATATATGATGCAAAATTGAGGCCAAAATTTCCTTTTACAAATGTCATTGAGACACCCGTTCACATAGTTCACCTTTACAAATAAGTAGATTAAAAAACTTTAAAATGGATATTAAAAAATATTTTTGCACTGCATTTATAATATAAAAAAACTGAAGTGGCGAGGTTATAAATTTTATAATCCTGATTACTCTATTAATAGAAACTAGCAATCGTCATAGCCCAAGTTAACCACTTTTTATTTGCAAATATTCGTTGTTTTCTTTTTTTTGTTTAATTTTGTATTACTTTCTTGACGCTTTCAGAATTTGTTATCAGTATTTTTAGTTAATGTTAAAACAATTTCTGAATATAGATTTTCTTCTTTACATGAAAACTATCTGTGTTAAATTTTAAGTCAAAATTTAATTTTTAAGAGGTCGTGCCCATTATTTGAAAATTTATTGACTTCCATAACACCCGTCAAATGTAACAAAATAGCCACATTGCTTTTTTTAGCACTACTTATTTAAACATTACTTATTTAATCACCATTCTTTTTTCCTCAAAAATGAATACAAAATATTATTTACAAGAAGCAAATACAAAGCAACATAAACCAGAATAAACAAACCCATAAAAAAATACATTTTGCATTTATATTGTGTTATAGACACTAGTGTTTTTATTTTTGTCTTTCAATTTTTTCTAATAGGTTCAAACAACCTGAAGTAAATATTGTTTTGTTGTTCATCGTGCTATTAGTTTGTTATGCTCTTCCATAAGCTATAACCCCCTTTCTACAATATCTTTGCTACCTTTAGATGATCGACTACATTATTTGAAACCCAAAAACCCTCTTCAGTAGAGCAAACTTCAACAAAGTTGTCTAAAAATGCAAGGGAGTCACAGATACTGAAGAATGATTTTGAATTGATTGTAAAAGTCTTCAATATTGAAATTGTGAATGTATTGAAGATTTATTTGAACTTTCTTTGGTGGTTTAGATTCAGAGAGTTTTGTAAGAGATTGTCTTATGATTTCTTTTCTTTGAATACTAATATCATCATAAAAAAGCTAGTGCTATTAATTCTTCAGAGAGGTACCATAAATGAATCTTCAACATATTCAAGGCTGTGTTGGCTATTTGCTCATTAGTATTTCTATATCTTTGAAGGTTTTTCAGAAAATTCAGATAATTTCTAGGAGAACTAGCAGCATTAGTCGCTGAAAACCAATATCTTACATAAATAGAAACTATGACCAAACAAATATTTTCAAGACTTTGGTTTTTTTGCTGAAAGTTTAAACTGTTTGTTGAATATGAAAAATGTGATGCAATAAATGGCTTTTGCAATCCAACGAGCGCGATTATATTCACCAGGTATCTTGAACCGTATTCCATTTTGTGGAGTTTTGCTAAGTAATATAATTACTAATTCTAGTAATTCTTCATAGCCATCTCGATGCTGATCTCTAAGTTTTTTCAGTGCAAAATCAGTTATGCACTTTTTTTTCATTTGGTGGGTTATTTTCTAAAGTGTCAAAAGAACTGGTGTTGATAGAACCCTATAGCTTTGAAAACCTTTGAAAAGTTGTATTTCAGGAAATGATGAAATTTTGTAATGCAGGAGATACAACTGTTTCTAAAACAATTTCAAGAATATGATGTCGACAGGATACCAAAAAAAGCTTTTTCTAGATTTTCCTCAATTATGACACATGCTCCATTCTTTCTACCTGTATTTGATGCGGTTGTATCAAAACATAAACCGGTTACTCGATGAGTATGTTTCCAATTTATAAGCTGCTGAATAACAGCAAAAAACATATCTTTTCCTGTGCCCTTACTAATTTTGGCTATTTCAAGCAGTTGATCTTCACCACTTCCAGAAATTAAAATTGGCAACCGATCTACAGTTTCTTTTCCACTTATGTCCTCAAGAAGCTTTTTATCCCAATGAACTGTTAAGGACTTAGAAGAGACAACATCTTTTTTAAATTTTAAAAAAAGTTTTTCCTTGATTTTTGTTTGTGAATAACAAACACTGAACTCATTTGGATCCATTTCAATATTTGTGACTGTGGGTATGATTATTGAAGACAGTAGTGTTATAAGTCAAGGCTTTGTTACACAAAATGACCTTGAGGGTCTGCGATATCGAGGGGGTGTTTGCAAATGTTAATTAATGAGTCATTCTACTTGACAAATGTTTTGGCATCTCCGCTAATGGATTTTCAGTGACGTCAGATATTTTGAAGTATGTCTACTAATGGATTTCAATTAGTGATGCTATTGATTTACATATTAGGGCCATTTTTTTGGTATGAGTAATTTCACTTTGATAATATCACATTTGTTTGCATTACGCCATGTTAATATATACCTTATTATAACAACCCCTTTCGGGATACGTACACATAATATTACAAACTAATTTTCCATAATTTCGAGAGGCTTACAGTATAATCCGGGAAACTTTCAAAATCGCACTTGTCAAAATTCATTGTAACACGTTTTATCGTATCACGGTTTTTCAACCAATAATTAATTTTCATAAATTCAAATGTATTTCCATTGGCTGGTCAATCTATATATTAACTTCATTTCTTCAGATAAAATCATTATTCTTCTTCTAC
>CABFPE010000245.1:750934-765283 GCA_900660155.1 Hofstenia miamia
TTGGGGGGGGGGGTGAGCCCTCTGATGGACTCTCTGGTGCACAATGAGGTGTTGCTCTAGAGCAGGTTTCATGTTTAAAGTCTAAAAGAACTAAACTCTGCCTGCCACGACCTCGATTTTCTTTATGAGGATGCCGATCCTTGGATAACTACTTAAAATGAGCAATAAACTCACAGCTATTTTGTTGTATATATCTGGCGATGTTATATGTGTGCACGAATCACATTAAATTATGACTTTCCTTTTAAAAGTATGCTTATTTCATGCCTATTTTCAATCTGAATGCTTAGCTTACAGAAAATCCTGAGCATATACGTTCATTGTAAATTGATCCATTTAAAGATGGACGTCAACTCATCTCTACTTCGGCAGAGATATCTCTTTCTTTTTCATCACTCTAAGGCAAAAACGATTTTGATGGCATTGTTAACGTTTGGTTCATTATTTCACAATTTTTATGATGTATCAGATATTCGCTTTGGAATTGCTCAGTTCTAATCAAGCTTGTCCATGGGGCAGAATTTTTATCCCCACCCCACCCCATGAAAATTTCTGTGGGAATCCCCATGACACTAAAATGCAAATATATGTGAACATATNATATATATATATATATATATATATACGTGAACTAACAATAAACTATAAACAAAGTAAAGAAATAATGCAATTATAATGTGCAAATCAATAACCACACACATTTTATTCATCATCACTGTCTTTTGACAAATCAGCAAGATTCACAGCACTTTCAGTTTTATAAAATCGTCTTTTACTAACTTATTAAATACCTTAAATACAAACATTTTTTAACTATAATGGGGAGAACCCTTTTTTCATTTTGTTACTGAGGATTAACCCTCCAATGCTAAAGAGTATACTTTGATTTAGAATATATGTAGATATGTTTCTTATTATGATTTACGATGAAGAGTGGCGGAGGGTTCTGGTCGCTTCTGGATCTTTTTCAACCCCTTAAATTTATGGCATAATAGAATGTAGAGTTAGAATAGTTGCCCCACCGATCTCCTTGAAACCCATGGGGCGAACATTCATCCCCCACGACGTCCATGGGGATCCCCACCCCATTGAAAAAGCCTGGTTCTAATGGATCCTGTTAGTTCTTCCGTTTTGCATATCTTGATCCTCTCGTTTTTTTTTAAATATCTACTAAAGTTTAGTGGGTAGCCGCTCCTGATTATGCCTTAGTAATAAACCTTCCGGACATTTTATCTGTTCTTCAAATCTCCAATCTCTCATATCTTTCAAAAAAGGTATAATACTTATGTCTGCTGCATACAAAGCAAATGTTGGTGATACTATCATATTTAAAAGTTATGGTTTACCTTATCTGGTTGTTATTGCAATTACTATGATCATTAAACAGAAGTCTCTCTTGATCCTCTGGGTATCATCAGAAGATTACTCACATTGAATTTCTAAGCACTAATTCTGCTGCAATTTCTTTTATAAATTTTTATTTCGTATTTATTTTTATTTCACATATATATATAAATTATATATATATATATATATATATAACTGACAGCATTTGTTTTAACATTTTTGTACTTCTATGAATATACCAAGGTGCTCAATATTGAAAAAATGAAATAAATTTGATCAGAGTCAAGTCAACTAGTTTAATAAATCGAAATGTTTGCTATTGGATAATTTGATCATTGCCTTCTGTATATTTTTTGCATTGATTACTTCATGGAATTTCCTTAGAGGTAGACTTGTTTTTTTGAAAATGCAACTGATTATTACAGTAACTCCTACTACATGCTTGTATAAAGAACATTTGAAGTAACTTTATTCCTAATGGCAAAGTAAGCATGTACATATATAAGCAAAATTAAATGTAATTATAATCAGAACTAAATGCAGAGATAAATAACCTATTGTTGATTGTCTCAAGTGATATAATTTATGTCAAAGCAATAATTGGAGCATAGCTAGGATTCTGCCAACCAATTCTGTTCCAAAGGCTGGGACTAAAATGCAACTGTGATCATAAATGAAAAAACAGGGTGTACCGATTTCAGAATGTTATTCATAGTTTTTGAAAATTTGTCCAAAATAGATGCATGCTGTGAAAGAACATAGGACTAGTATGGATCGGGACTGAGAATATACATCAAATGGAGCGAAATGTAATTGACAACACGGGATTTTTCATTGCGGAGAATCTTAGCTTACTACAATTAATAATTTACAACAATGTCGTTGCGATGTTTTCAAACACACAATACTATTTTTCACTCATAGATATACATGTATACATAGTTGTTCATGTTTGAGAATTATGAATCCTCCTTGACTAAGAATGTAGTGTGAATCTGTCTTCATTCTTTGCATCTTTTCAATAGATTAACTTCAGGTAGCTGAACAGCTACATGTCAAAATTTCCATTTTCATGACAAAATTATTGGTTTTCTCAATTGAACAGGCCTTGCATGATACAATGGTAATAACGTGACATAGTTGGTCAAGTTGAAAATTAATAAAACGCATGTATCTAAGAGTAACTTGAATCAGTTGAGGTTCATTTCAATATGATGAAAAGGTCTACTCTAATTCATATAGCCATGCCATTTTGTCTTTATCAAGTGCTGCGTCCATAAATATGCAAATATGGCAATAATCTCTTCTTGAATCAAATTGTTTGATTTCTATTAATTACTTTCATGGATTTCTACTATACAGTAGAAATCCATGTTACTTTGCCTATAGTGAGAATTATTTTAATACAATAAAATACATCTTCTTCCATGCGGAAGTGATTCTATTCTATAGATGAATCCGTTGTACTAGGTTTCGACTTGGACTTCAGAAATAGAGTCAGAATTGACATTTAGTAAAATATATGACAAATTTATGAGTCACAATTTTCTCCACACAATTCAAAATCGCTGTTTTTTAGTGAAATCTGGCCATTTCAACTTCTAATTTCTAACAAAAGTGTGATGATTATTGTCAAATTCTAGGCTGAAAACTGCTTAGAGGAATGTGCAGTAATGGATATAAACAGGGTCACCGCGAGGAATTTTGTGAATGAGGGGCAGATTAATGTTTTTAGGATAAAAAGTACCAATAGGGAATTAATTTTTTCATGAAAATCGATAGTAACATTAACTCATGCTATAATATTGATTCACTATGTACAACATATAATTGCAAATTGTTACAATATCAACTAATGTGAAGAAATTGCAAGACTTCCAATTTCTTAGTTGCAAGTTGCAATTCAGTATCACCTAGGGTAGGCCCAGTAACGGGCAAGAGCTTGTATAGTACGGTCACGGACCGAGCATACGGTCTCTTAACTTAACATGATTATTTGTCGTTGTTGAAGTCCTAAGACTATTTGATTGATAAAAAATTTCTATCTATCCATTCCATATATCTATCTTTGTATATGTATGTTGTGAAAACTAACCTTCATGTAGATTTACAACAAAAATCACAACATGGCACATAAAATATTACACTAAGCCAGATAAGATTTACTGTTTTCTTCAAAAACAGAGAATTCTACTTCACCCTCAGCTTCTGATATTGCATTGATAAACCTACATTACTTTACTTATGTACCATTACAATGTAACATAAGAATCCTAAGTTGTGAACTTCACAATTCATTCCATAAGGTTCGAATTTGAATATAAAGTAACTTGCATATTTGTAAGGTCATATAAGCATTGTAGTTTCCTATTGTGATAAATGAGACCCCTTCTACAGTAAAGCAGTTTGAGGTCCTCACAATTATCATTATGAGATTTGATGCACGATTTGTAAATTAATTGACTCTAAGGGAATTCAACAAAGGCTTTTGATGTAAACTATATTGGTAAGTTTCATGACATTTAGGTATGCATGGATAATACTCCATTAACAATTTTTCTTGTTATTTTAGTAAAATTATCATTTAGTTACGGGCATAGCGGGCATGGAGAAACCAATGGACCTATTTTTGTGGTTACGGGCTACGGACCGGGCATGAGCCCTATCTCAGAGCATCCGAAGTAATTAACACATTAATACTCAGTATTGGAGTTATCATAGATTTTTATACAGATTTAAAGCTGAATTCTGTTAATGATTACAATTATATAGAAAATGACACAGTATTCTAAATATCAAACAAAATTAAAGTAAATGCAAAATTACAAGTAAATAGTATTCTGCGGTTAGTTTAAACAAAATTGAATTCGATGACAATTAGAACTAAATGAATCAATCACTTTTTCAATGAATGTATCTATATCTTCATTTATTTTTTCACGATGAATGCTTAGCATACATAATCCTGACAGTCTATTTGAAGACATAGTATTTCTTAACCAAGTTTTTACTCGTCACATACAACTAAATGATCTTTCAACTGTACATGTAGTTATAGGAAGAGCAAGCAATATGCAAAGCGCTTCTTCAACAGCGGGAAAAAATGTTGTATGTTCTAATGCAACTTCAACATTTGAGGTTAATAATAATAATAGCCATGCTGTTGTTCTGTACCGCATTTCTGGCGCATTCTTTTCTTCAAATATTAGGCATTTGAAGTCTTTTTTAGTATTCAGCTCATATGCATGATTCACTTCTGCTAGGGCTACGTCTATTGTTTTGTGGAATTTTTGCGATGGTGCTTCTGTTTTCATCACTGGCCATTCTTCATCCGTTTTCTTCTTTAACATAATATTCTCCCAGATTTTTTTGATTTGTTTCAAATGTTACTGATGCTGAGTTAAACTACACTTGATAAAGAGTGTATTGGCTTTCTCGACCCCTTCATCTTCCATCATGATCTAGACTGTTTTTACTTGCTTGTATAGGTCTATCACTATACATGGGTCGACCATAATCCTGTAAGCTTGTGCCCACTAATCTAGCTGCAAGTCAAAATGGATTAATTCTGATATTGTTGTATCTGTTGCTTCCTTTTTCTACAAGAATACGTTCTGTACTTGCATTTCAGGTCTTAAACAGGTGTTTGGGGATTTCTTCCAGTGTTGATTTTGTGATAATTATGACATGTACTTTCTGCACTTTCGCCATTTTCAATGTCTGATCCAACTGATTTTGAAGATTTTTGTTATACTGTTTTTCCCTTAGTACGTGTATAATTGTCAGATTGTGCTGTCAATGTTGACTTCCGGGATTTCTGCTATTGGATCAATGTATGCCATGATGCTCTGTGCTGTTTTGAGAGTAAAATCTTCATTGAATGTTATGTGCACCATGCTGCGCATTAATGGTCTTTCAAGCACCTCATTAATGTCTCTTGGATAACTAATTATCACATTCACCATGGGTCTATTATTAGCATCCAGCACTAGTGGTAGATTTCTCCCCTCCATTTTAGCTGTTTTCCATATGGCAGTTTTTGTCTCTGTGAATTTTTTCAAATGCATTATGTCTCATTTTCATAGTTCCCATAAAGTAGGGATGTAGTGTTTCCTCATCAATTTTTGACATTCATTTTTCTCTCTCTTTAGATCATATTGTCTGCTCCAAGCTGGGTCATCTGTAACAGCATTCTGCTGGTGCTTGGTTCACAGTCCATGTGCTGATGTTCTCTACTGCTTCACCCTTGAATTGGCTTGCAGTTGACTATGTCAACACTTGACCAGTTGTGGGTTCCATAGTGATACCATCAGCCTTGAATTGCTTCTGTATCATCATGGTTCTTCCCCCAATTACACCTTCCCCTGGAACTCTGTCTGTTGCACTGCAGCATTGTGGATTTTTGGAAGGAAAGTTATCCTGCACACCAGTTTTCTGCATGCCCTTGAATCGGCAGTGCAGATCCCTGGTGGGAGAGGCTTCTTGTCAATTGGTCTTCCTGCCCTTGAATCAGCATTGGGGACTACTTTGACGCCTTTCCACTCTACGTAATCTGTTAGTCAGTTTATTGTTCTCATCTCTTCTGCCCTTAAATCAATATCTGGTTTGAGAACTTCTTCTTACTCTCCTTCTCCTGTTCACTGTTGAGAGTTCCTCTTGTCTCTGATTGTGTCACATTCTCTTCCTCAACAGTTGGTGCATCATTTTCCTCTATTTGCCTAAATTCAGTTAGTAAGTTTAAATCCCATATTTCAGGGTCATAAATATATTTATCTCTTGCTGCCCTTTGAGGCAGTACTCTCACGCCTAAATTTTCATTTCCTATGTCTGCTGTAAATTCTTCATCAAAATTCTCCTTGGGTAGGCTATCTAAATCATTCATATCATATACTATTTTGTTGCTGTTAAATTGGCTTATTTTAAATTCAGTGTTCTTGTCTATCTTTGTTTCTTCAATATCCACCATTGCTCTATTCAGATTTTGAAAATGTAATATTCTGTCATTATCTAACATATACTCATTGTTTGGTAGTATCTGTGTAATCATGTAAGGCCCAGACCAAACCATTTTTAGTTTCTGGACTTGATTTGTGTCAGTGAGCTTTGTCAGTGTGAATGCATATACCTTATCCCCTACTTTGTGTGCGTGACCATAAATTTTTCTATTATAATTGCGGTGTTGTCTCATGGCTGACTTCTCTATATTGTGACACATCATCTCATGTATTGCTGTAATTTGATTTTTAAGCTGATTCACATATTCATTATCCATCTTGTTACTGTAGTTGAAACATTGCATCCCTGTTGTTGAATGTACAGAAGTGTTGTAAAAATACTCCAAAATCTTGATCACCTTTCTCCATTTGTTCCAGCCTACTCTTATCAATTTGATTAATGTTTGATTTAGTCTCTCTACAGCTCCATTTGCCCGTGGGTGGTATGCTGTTGTTCACTCACTAACTATCTCTAGTAGTTTCACCATCTCCTGGAAAAGTACACTCTCGAATTGTGGTCCTTTGTCAGTTATTATCATCTCCATTGGACCAAATTTCAAGATCCATTCCTTCATCACTATCTTGGCTGTTGTGTTTTTCATTGGGATAATCCTAGCATATTTGGTGAAGTTATCCACCATTACCAAAAGGTGCTGATATCCCTCTTCATCTTTTGATGGCATTTCCAAATCAATGTGTATTATCTCATTAGGTTGTGATGCAATGATTTTTTCCAATGGTGCCCTTTGCACTGGGAAATGCTGCTTGTTGTTCAATAAACATGTCCTACATTTATTTATTATTTCCTCTGTTACTTTCCTCACCACTGTAGTAATGAATCTAGAATTAAAGGTTTTCTTCATCTGCATTATGCCTAAGTGGCCTTTTTCATGCACTTTCTGTATGAGTTCTCTCTTATAATAATTGGGGATCGCAATTCTGTTGTTTTGTGCCTCAATGTATAGTAGCCCATTGTTATTAAGCTTCAATTTATACCATTCATAATAGGTTGCTGTCAGTTTTGATAGCATTGTTTGTGGTTTTTTTATCTTCATAATGATCTTATTGAGTATTATGTTGTCTCTCTGTTTCTCCACTATTTCTTGTTCAGGTATCTCCTTATTCAACATTATTTGTAAAACTGCTTGCCACTTTTGTCCACATTTATCTCAGGTAATCCTTCATACTCTGTATGTGGTAAGAATTGGCACTGTTTCTTTTCTCTATCCACTTTTGCCACATCTCTTTGATATTCAGGTAATGATGTCCAAAAATCTGCATTGTTGTGTAATGTGCCTTTGTGGTGTTTGATCATGAACATGAATTCATTCAAGTATTTGATCCATCACTATACTATCCCAGACTTGCCTCCCAAAATTTTTTTAACCAGGCTAATCTGCTATTGTCTGTGCATACTCTGAATTCTCAACTGATTAGGAAGTGTCTGAATTTCCTGATGCTCTTGATAAGTGCCAATATTTCCAGCTTTGTAGACCCATAGTTCTCTTCACTTGCTTTCAGTTTCCAGCTGAAGAATTGTACAAGAACCTCCTTTCCATTTTCCAGCTGTCCCAATATTGCTCCAATAGCAACTTTGCTGTCATTGCAATCTAAAATAAATTTCTCTTTCTAGTGTGGTGTACTTAGTAATGGAAATTTCACTAATTCTTCCTTGATATTGTTGAGCTCTTCTTGTTCCTGCCAAGTCCATACAAATGGTACTGATTTCCTCATATGTTTGGTCATCTGCACAGTTTTTCCAGTGATGTTAAGGATAAAGAATCCATAGTAGTTAAAAAATCCCATTATCCTTTTGTTGTTCAGCTTTTCTATTTTGCAGATCATATCCCTTGCATTGTCCTTCATGCATATGCTGCATTTCTTGATCACTCTTCCCAAGAATTACTATCTTTTCCTTTAGTATATCACACTTATTTCCGTTAATTCTGAGTCCTGCTTTCTCCAGTATTGTCAATGTTCTTTCCAATTTCTGTAGATGCTCTTGTACCATATTGCTCATTACTAGGATGTCATCTATGTAAGCATTGACTCCATCTTCCATCCTGTGTGTCCTGTTCTTCAGGACTTTCAGGATGTATCCCTGAAAAGTTGCCAGTGCATTGCACAATCCAAACGCCATGTATATCCATTCATATAGTCCATAAGGTGTGTTGAATGCCATTTTTTCAATGTCTTCCTCTTCCATTTTCACTTGCCAATACACCTTGCATATGTCTATTGACATGAAGTATTTGTGTTTACTTGCTTCATATAGCATGTCCTCTATGCATGAGAGGGAGTCGAATCCTTCTTTGTCACCTCATTCAACTTGCAGAAATATATGCATAAGCAATACTTGTTTCCTTGTTTCACAAACTCCATTGGTGCTGTGTATGGGCTTTCACTTGGTCGGATTATGTTATTGTTGATCAGTTCATTCAGTATGTGATTGTATTCATCTTTCATCTGCTCTGGCACCCTTCTTACTGGCAGCTTTATGGGCTTGTTTGTTGTCATTATTATCTTGTGTGTTTTGCCTATTGCTTGAGCCACACCTATCTCTCTGTAATTGAATATCTGTTTGTGTTTCTCCAACATCTCTTTTAACTGTTGGATTTCCCTTTCTTCTAAGTGTTGGTAGTTTTCATTCTTTATTTCCAGTATTCTATAAGTGTCTTCTTTGCATGCTTTCGTCCCTATGCCCTCAAATAGGCCCTTGGGAGTACTTGCCACTTTCATAGTGTTTGTCCACTTGCCCTCAAATTGGCCATTTGGAGTACTTGCTGCTTTCCTTTGCACATCCTTGAATCAACCTTGCAAATTACTCACCCCATCATCATCTTCTATCACTCTCCAAATAAGTCTGATATTAGATTTAATGTATTTCCCATATAGTTTCATGTTTGATCTCTTCACCTTAACATTCTGGTTTGTTATGTTCAGGATTGGTATCTTCCCTTTTCCATTTTTAATGGTGCAAACACTTGATGGCATTGACACTCTTTTTGTATTAATTCCTTTGTTTTCATATAGCATTATATCCACTGTTATTTGATTCTCTGCTTCTATTGTGTACATTCTCCACTGGTGTGGCTGCAAATGAATATCCTCCTCCAACTTGAACATGATTGTCTTTTGTTTACCTTCTTCCTCCTTGATTTATATTTCTTCTTCTCTCACTTTTATTATCCTGATTGCATAGTTTATAACACATCTATTTTTTTTTAAGAAGTTTTCACCAAGTATGACCTCATAGGGTAGCAAGTTGTTGTGTGTATCCACCATCAGTTATTATAGATGTTGCTGCTCCTGTGTTGATCATTGCTTTCATCATTACTCTGTTGATTAAATCATTATTGGTGCATGGTTTTTATGAATTGGTGCTCTATCTAGTTTTCTGATTCTTCATCAGTTTGTGATGCTTTATAAAGTTCCATTTCTGATTCCATTAAATCTTTGTCTTCATAGTAGGCTTCTTCATCCAAAATCACATTTATTTGTTTCATACAGTTGGGCTTTTTATGACCCTTTTGTCTGCAACTGTAACATTTAACATTCTTTTCTCTCACTTTCTTTGTCTTTCCGTCTTTTCCTTTTATTCTAATAATTTTCTCCAGTTTGTTTTCATTGTATGTCTTGCTTGTTGATTGTGTTTTATGGCTGTTCCTCCATATTGGTGCTTCTCTATGCCATGTGGTCTTTTCATAAATTCATGTGTTGTTTTCAATTGTTGCATGGACATCAACTGCTTTCTGAATAATTTTTTCCAGCTTATTGTCCATGTCACACTTAATTTCGAATTGTGTTCTGATACTTTCCAACATTCCCTTACAGATATGAAAAAACAGATCATATTTAGAATATCTGTTCTCCCTTGAGCTTAGCATTATGAGTCTAACAACCTGTTGGATGTAGTTCTGTATATCGTCACTCTTTTACATCTTTCTAGCATTCAGAATAATACAATACTGATTTTTAAAACTTTTGTTCTCATAGTACTCTATGAAATCACCTACTAGCAGCTCATAATTTCTTTTAAGTTGGTATCCAATAGCAAGTAGTGTTGGTATGCTGTTCCTGTGAAATATAGGGGAAGACTTGCCTGTTGGTTCACATTCCTCTCTGCCATAGTAATCTTGAACATCTGAAGCCATTCTTTGAATGTTGGGTTATAGTCATTGACCTTTCCATTGAATTTCAGTAACATTGCTTTACAAGGTATATTATTGTTGGTTCTATTTTGTGGCAATATCAGGCTTTTGTACTTTGGTTTACTATGCTTCCTTACCATTTCCTCACTTTGATGCTGGTCAGTTACTACCTTTGTGATCTCATTTATAAATTTTTGTTTATCCTCATCATTATCTTCATTGTACTCTTCATAGTGTACTTGTTTGTTTGCACTATCTGGTGGTGCTTGCGACTCGTTTTCTTTTGCTTTTTGGAACTCTATTTCATGTGTTTGGATGTTTTCTCAATCCTGTTCTTCGTTTAGTTACATTAATCTTAACTTATCCTTCAGTTGTTCAAGCTCTCCTGCTTGTATGTCATTATCCTGTATTAACTGCCTATTTTCATTTTCCAGTTGTTGATACATCTTCTCCCATTATTGATTTTGTTTCAAAAATCTTTTGTTCAACTCTGACAGTTGTTGGGTAAGTGTCTTAACTTCTTGTTGAAATAGTTCACTCTGTCTGTCTAATTTTGTCTACATCTCCACTTTAAGTTCACTCAGCATGTTTTCACGTTGCTGTTTCATCTGTTGAACTTTCTTGCATCAATTGTCTTATTTCATTTTTCAACAGTGTCTTTGTTTCATTGCTCTTCCTCAACATTTGGAAGATTTCTTGGGGCTTGTTTCAAGAGACATGTGTAATGTTTGTAACTTCTTCACGGGAGATGAATCTGTGTCTTCTGAGTGTGAAGTTGAGTGTGATGCTCTAGGGGTTACCACTCTGGGTGCTGTCTGTTTTGTGCTATCTTTCCTTCCTTGATTAGTCATTACTCAAAATCGTTCATAGTGGCTTTCCCTATTAGTTGCAATTTTTGGTACTTGTTGTGGTGCACTATAGTTAGGTGTAGACTGATTTTTCCGCTAACTATCAAGTTGTTCTTGTTGTAACAATCCAGTTGCTTTGATTACATTTCTTACCTAAGAAGTGGTAGTCTCAGGGGTATCCAAGTTGTGTTACTGATTGCACATTGGGAGCCTGTGTTGAACATAGAGAAAAAAATTTGTTCTGAGAAGAAAAGAATTTTCTCCAGATTCTGCTTGTTCTTGTGAGCTGTCATGGTCGCTATGTAGGATCTTCTACCAGGCTTTGATATCCAACTTCTCCATTATGCTACTATAATCAGTATGGTATACTAGTGGGTAGAGATGTACTAATCTTAAACTGCATAGCTTCCGCGTTATTAAACTCCAATAACTGTAATTAAATGGATTATATCACCAAACACTATTTAGGTGATGAAGCCTTGCAGCATCTTTGCCAGTTGTTAGTGGTTGGGCATCTGCCCAAAGTTGATTTCCAAATCAAGTAAAAATCACTCTTCTACATTCCAAGTGAATGAGTTCCACCTCTCAGCTCAGTGAACTAACTTATGTGTACCCTATCCTAGCTTGGTGTTTACTCAAGACTCGACACAACTTGACTTAGTCTCAATTTGTAAAGTGTACTTTATACTCAAAATATTTATTATTTATATCTATATAACCTACATTAGAAGCCAATATTCTGATAGTGCAATGTAAATATATAAACAAAAATAAAAAAGCGTTCGAAGTTCAGCCCAGGCCCAACCCAAGTCCAATGGGCCAGCCCAGCTCATTTGCAACTCTGGTTCAGCTTCTGCACTGGTGACCAGAATAACAAGATATCCCTCAATAGTATCTGAAATTTTGGGAATATAGTTTTCATTTGGTATCATAACCATTTACTTTTAAAAATGTATGGGACGCTGCAGACGGTCGATTGTGTTGTGTAAAAAAGGCACTGATAAAGTTTTTTTTCAATTTGCACTATTTTGCAAAATTAATAAACCGAATTATTTTTCAAGCATTAAAATACAATATATATATATATTTTCAATAATATTATTTAAACTTCCATCAGCATTTTCGTTGACAAATTAAAACACTGAACATTTTCCTTGCTATTGAAGCTGATAGGAACTTTAATTTTACTTGATATTTTGTATATAATAACACCCTTTAGTTGTATCAAATATTAAGAAATTTGTGTAGAAAAGATTTTACAAATCAATTGCATAAGCAAACGATGACAATTACTGCAATAAATTCCGATTTTCACTTGAAGTCTAAATTTCTTCCACTTATAAGCAGCGAAATAAATTATGTAATCTGATTTTTAAGAAAAAATCTATAAGCAGCTCGTTTTTGTGAAAGAATTTTGATAAAATTTTGATTTTGTGAGCAAATCAGCCTATATTGTAACTGAATGATTAATAAACGTTTCTTCTTAAGGAATTTCCTGAGTTTTCCAATGTACAGAAATATTTTAAGTTTACATAGTGCAAATATTGACTCGCGGGGTGGCATAACAATACACATACTTTTAAATAGGCAAGATACCGCGGCATCGGTATTTTTCGGTATTGTCAAATTACCGTGGTATCGGTATTCCACCGGGCTTTACTCCATGAGTGATATTATAGGAGACTAAAGAAGCAGGTGTGTTTGTACAATTGCTGATGAATATGGAAAGCAAAATATACACTAAAAAGATGAAATATGCATTTTGATTGGGGAATATATGCAGAAATATGCACACAAACGAATGTGGTTGAACTGAAGATTGTAAATTGTTCAAAATGTGACACTAACAAACACTTCCCATGCCTTCAAACTAGTATAATCGAAATTTTCTAGTTTCGTGATGGCAGATTTAACCTAACAAATTGAAACAGACTTATTATACACAATAGTTAGGTTTGATACAGTTTAATATGAACAATCAAATAACAAGAAATAGTGAATTAAACACAGCATAAACAACAATATAAATTTTGTTAAAGATTTCTTTGTACTACCGTAAAGCGTGATGAAATCAATTTCCGTGAATTGCTTTTCGTGAGGTCTTTATTTGGAAGCATTTACTGCTGATGTCTTTTTTTTCTTCTTGAATTTGACTTTTTAGAGATGCAATTCCTTGAGGATCTGGCGCTAATATATTTTCATTGAAACTAATATATCATGAATGGATGAAATGACAGATTGGTTTTTAAAGTTTTCAATCACTTTTGATCTCGAATCAGTATAAAAAAACAAAAAGTGAATACTGCATTGCACTATACTGTTGATGCATTTTGATGAGAGACCAGTACATTCTTTAGTTAAATGAATAAATAGAAATTGAACAATTAATTCAATTGAAAATTATCATATTCGTGATAATATTAGACAAGTGCTGCAGACTAAATTTTAATTTGTACTCCAAATAAAACTGGTTTGGTTGATTTTTTGAAAAATACATCTCATTTAAAAATAGAACTCTTAAAACAAATTATGTAGCCAGACTGTTAGCAGGTAATCTAGACTAATTAGAGGTCAGAAAGGCTATTATGAAATTTGCAAATAATTTGATGCTGACACACCTATTAGTAAGTATGGGTAAGTTTGCTTCCCTGATATGATGAAAGTTTGTGAAAAGGATTATTCCTGTGTTTGAAGCACGTAAAAATAGCAATTTTTTCACTGGAAAATCCGATTTTTGAAAAAGTTTCAAATAGTTCCCATACCTAGGGTTCAGATTAAAAAGCGGTTTATACCCATGATAAAAACAACTAGCTTCAACTATTGTTGTAATTAGTCCCATAATCCTATTTTTCTATATTCTTTTACCTCGAAATTTGGAATACTTGGGTGGAAGGTTCTTTTTTAACATTAGGATTAGGGTCGACAAAGAGAACTGAATTTTTAACAGCACCATAGAAGCATGTATACGTAAAAGGCAAGAAACATGTGCAACTGCAATTGATATTTCAA
>CABFPE010000245.1:787847-799246 GCA_900660155.1 Hofstenia miamia
CTTTTTGATCATATTGAAATCAGCCCTGACAGGTTCGAATTCTAGTGAAATGCATACATTTTCATACATTTCACACTTGACCAATTATGTCACCCTATTACCAGTGCACCATGCAAGGCCTGTTTTGATGAGAAAACCATTAGCTATGCCATGAAAATAGACATTTCAGCATGTAACTCTTAGTATAGGTAAGCATTTTCCAGGAGGCTTAGCATCATTTCGAATATTTCAGGGGAGGGGCTATGCCACCACCCATTTGCTTCTGGCTGTTATGAATTCTGTCTAAGCAAAGTTATAATTTATGTATGAATCAGATACAAAATATGAGGATTCAATACTGATTTTATTTTCTTATCCCAATATGGAATACTACTATAAAATAAAAGTTTTTACAAAAACCGTATGATGAAAATTTACAACTATACCCAGCAAATTTACCATTTAAGTCTCTGTGCTATCCCGTAGAAGTGAGTCAAGTATTCTTTCACATGTTCTTTCAATTTGGCTTCTTCCAGAAAGTGAGTTAGAGTTTTAAAATTCTATTAACATTGTCAATATAGAAGAAATTTCGAATATAGTGAGGACGAAATGCGATTCCAGTTCAAAATCGCCAACTACAAAGATGACTGATCTTTGCAAAAATTCAAATGGCGTTGGATTGTATACCCCAAGTGTGCGTCCTGTTCATTCCACTACTTCAATTATATAGTACGGCATGACGAAAAAAGCCACCATCTGATACAAGTTTACTAATTGCCAAATACAAAGACGACTGATCTTCAGCAACTTTACAAAGACGACTCATCTTTGCAAAAATTCAAATGGGGTTGGATTGTATACCCCAAGTGTGCGTCCTGTTAATTTCACTACATTAATTATTATGTGGCATGACGAAAGAAACCACTCACCGATACAAAATGAATGCTGCCGTAGTCATTACTCATTGCACGAATTTTAATTTACATTTAGTTAGCCCTCTAGTGGACGAATTTGTATTGCGAGTGCAAATATTTCATTACGGAAATTCAAATTGTTCTAGAGTTCAATATTTGCATTGTTTTTTGTCCTCAACAGCGTTTTAATAAATATCACATACACATGTTAGCTTTTGTACATATTGAGGGATGTAAAACAATAACGGTCTTAACCTCCACAGTGTATTTGTACACAGCTGTGTACGCGCGAGGAATTGAACGTAGCAAATTAGCAACCAATCAGATTGCAGCAGCGATTTCAACACATTAATTAAACGACAAAACACGTCACGCACGTCATTTTACAAGGCAGTGAATTGCCTTTAACATTGTTAATACGTAAAAGCGAAAAGCCAGTTTCACCAGGTCAAATTTTTGCCGATTTTGGCAGATTTCGTGAATATAAACCTCTTATATTATTCAAACACATTTCGTAATCTTTATAAAATGAATTTTAATCATTTTTATGAAATTTTTGTTGCTTGATTATAAGAATTAATCGAAGTATTATTTGTTTTTAATTGACATCCTAGCCCTATATTCTTATACCGATTTTAAATTTAACATTTACGTTCTTTTCATTTAATTTGTGGATGAAAGTGCAACACCTGGCCCCTTTAGGCCTGGAAGAAATGCAAGTTTACCATATGCTGAAGATTTTTGGTATAATTTGGATGCTAATGAGAGTGATTTCGAGGACCTTCAAAGTGAGAGTTTTTTCAATGAAATTGATATTCCTCAAAGTCCCTCAACGACTTTTGAGCATAATACCGGTATGGAAAACATGGAAGACGACAAGGAAAATATTGATTCCACGCCTACACCAGCCAAAAAAGAAGAGTGGCCGGAACCAAAAGACAGCAAAAATGGAAGAGAATGGATGACTTCACGTTTACAAGAGATACTTCAGCGCCAGATCCTGCTGAGTATGACCAAGATTTTTCTGATATTCAACAAAAATCTTTATCTGCGAGGTTTTTTGAATATTTTTCTGTCCAATTAATAAAACAAATTGCCGAAAAGACAACACAGCGTCTTGTTACAGCAGATGATCTGGTCCCAGTGAATTTTGCGGATATTTTACGCCATTTCTCAATTACTATTCGAACATCTCTACTTAGACTACCCTCTCTTGGTCATTATTACGAGGGTAATTCGGCAATTGGGAGTTTGAAAGAAATAATGGATCGTCGTAATTATTATCGGATCAGGAATAACATGAAATATGTGTACGATGACGACGTTTCTGAGGATGTCAAACACGATGATCCTTTGTGGAAGGGCCGAGCAGTAGAGTATACAGAAGGCCATGTTGAAGATTCCCCGTGGCCATGCAGATCTTTGTGTAGACGAACAGATAATCCCTTTCACAGAAGGCAAGCCTTTGAGTACAAAAATCGTTATTAAAAGTAAGCCCCATCCATGTGGACTGAAGTTGTACGCAATATCCAAACCCAGTGACGTAATGCTTAACTTTCTGCCTTATTGTGGATCTAAAACCTTCGCAGAAGAACACTGTAACTTGCCCCAAGCCGAAGCAGCTGTTGTATCTCTTTTAGAAGGTGTGAACACCAGTACTGTCATCCATCTGGATAGGTTCTTCACAGGAGTTTCTTTAGCCGAAAATCTTCTCAAACGTGGATTTCGAGTCACAGGCACCATTATGAAGAATCGATTACCAATAAATCTGCGTGGAAAACTTCCGGACGAGAATGATGTGCCCCGCGGAGAGTCTCAGTTGTTTGTGAATGACTCAGAAAATTTGGCGCTCACAATCTGGAAAGACAACAAAGCTGTGTATATGTTGAGCTTTGCACACACATTGGAACCAAAAACGGCATATCTTCTTTGGATGAAAAATCAAGAGGCTTCCTCAACCTGATTCGGTAAGCCAATACAACAAACATATTGGTGGAGTCGATTTGATAGATCGCATATTGGCTATATATCCACATTTTCAATACGGAACCAACAAATGGACCATAAGTATATGTCCATATATGTTCATGCTTGCATGTGCTAACATCTGGTTTGAAAAGGGCAAATCTGGAAGATTTTTTGATCATGGAATGGCCCTTTCAGATATTCTTCATGCAGAAGCTAAGAAATGGGAAAATGTGAATGGCATACTTCCCAAAGATATTATGAGTTACTCGCGGACTCCACGTAAAGGATCCAGAATTAGTGATCATTTACCAATATTTGTACCTGGCAATTTTGCAAGCAGATGCAGAAACTCCGAAAACGGAAGGCCATGTCCAGGGCGTTCGCGATGGATATGCAAAAAATGTGACATTTATCTGGTTATGACACCTAAGAACAACTGTTTTAATGATTTTCATTCGTGAATTGATTATTTACAGTATTTTTTTGCTTCTTGAATTTTTTCTTTGAATAGTTCTATGAGAGGTCTTGGGTGTCAAATGTACACAGGTGTGTACATCCGTAATAAACACCCCATTTGCAAATTAGTTTTTGCGACGATTTAATATCATTTTAATCCTATATTGTAGCATAAATATGAATAAAAATATTGAAAAAATAGAAATTTACGAAAATTACTGTGGAGGTTAAAGTAAGAGCAATAATGGCCATACCATATCAGAATGGGAAGATTTTAATAATTATTTATGGAAGCGTGATACGTGGTACCATATTTTACAGTATTTTTCTATTAATGGTATTATTGCAACGTGTTTTCTGACTCTAAAAACCTATTAAAAATGGTAAAATTGACATAAATTTTTGTCGCTTCTTAAAATTACCAAAGCAGGAATATTCGAATTTAAATGTATTGTGCACAACAAAATTATTAGCATATTGTTGAAAGGTATACACAGACATAATCTACAATATTCGATGGGTTTGATAACTCCAAAATTTGAATTTGTGGTTGTTGAATGTCAATGGCTTAGAATTTCGGATGTTTATGGAGTATGATTTAAGCAAAATTTTATGGATTATGCATGTCAGATATCTGTGCTATTGATAGTAGGCGATCAAAGTTTGAACAATGGTCCAAAGTAATATGGTATGTATTGAATTCTAATTACATAAATGAAATTCTTCAAAAATCATGCAAAATATTTAAAGATTCTTTAAGAATCCTCGTAATTCTTGAAATTGTTTACCAATTTCTTGGCAAGATTTGATCAAAGTTAGTTAAATCATTCTTAGATATTTTAAAGAATTTACGATTAGGGCAATTGATGATCATTTTTTAATCATTTTTTCATATTTGAATTAATCTGTTTCTTTATTTCATTTATTAGTAAAATATTTGTGAAACTTTTCTCCCTTGAAGAATTAAAAAAGTTTGAGTAGCATGCTGATAGATAAGAGACCGTTTGTTTTTACATAATTCCTTATATATTTTTTGCTATTTACATTGTATGTTTGCGATCCTAACCCTAAGTCATGTTGGTGGCAAAAACCTTGAGTCGTATGTACGTAACATTTTAGAGTCCTTTTATTTATCATGATTTGTCCTTAACACTGAATTGAGCTGCTAAGTCTGGAAAGATAGAGTCCAACATTCCAAAATAACAAAAATAATTAAAGATCGGCTCTCTGTATTTACAGAGAGCCATGATTAAAGGCTATAATTTTTCATATTGAACATTCTTATATATATTTTACAGTTTTAAATTCCAAAGACTCTTGTGCCAATTTTGCCATCTAGACAATAAAAGAATGGTTGAAAAATGCGAGGGACAGGAATAGAGGGCGAAAATCACGCGCTTAGAAAATCATCAGGTTCCTTTCGTAGAAAAATATGTGTTTACCATAACTTAAAATATTTTTCTGAAACATCAATTTATAATTTATTGTGGTGTGTTGTTCTACATATAATCAATAATTTTGATAATAACAATTTTTGTTTTTAGATTGCCAGAGAGTCAGTAGCTCCACATATTAGTAGTTAAAACTTTGTAAATATTTCAACTTTTAAAATTGTCCAAGTTTAAATGAAAAACATTTAACTAGCATGGGGGAGTTTAAAGATTAAGTCACTTCCATTTGAACAAGAATATTGCAAACGGTTTTGGTATTCATTTAACAAAGCTAGGTGACCTTCCACTGCAAAAAATATATTTCCCTTTGATTTCTTACAAACACTTAAAGGTAAATTTTTTTAAATTAGCATAAAAGGCTTACTATTTTATCAATAATATTTTTTATTTGTAATAATCTTATTTAGGTTGAATTTATTGAGCTATAGAGTAAGATCATTATTTACTAGAATGAAGTAATGTATTTCATTTAAAATAACCATCAGAAGTATAGTTGTTTAGTTTAAAGTGATTAAATTTTGAACTTAAATGTGTATGTATATTAAAAACATGTATATTTGGAGCTACTGACACCTTCAATTTTTCAACTAATCAGGTTAGAGTTTTTCAGTATAAAGCAGTTACTTTAAAATATTCGTGAAATTATATATTGCTGTTTCATTTTTAAATAAGCACTTTTTTACTTAGAAGCATGATTGTTCTGCAATGGGCATAAACCTTTAGATTTATAATGTGTGGGCTAAGCCCAAGAACTGCCTGCATTGGGATTTCTAGTGAGGCAATGCTTGGGGAATGTATGCTAGTGGGGGCATATTGTAGGCCGACAGTGAGTATTCTGTGAGGATATGATGGGGCAATTGTGGGCATAAGCAAACAGTGGGTTAGCCCAATGCGGGGTTTCTGTGAGCTTTTGTAACATTATTGGCGGACAAGGCAACTGTGTCCACTGTGTATTCGATGTAGACATTTATATAGATACAACATTGGGAATGTAGAAATAAGTTTGAAATTTTTCTGTATTCATTTTTCTATTCTATGATTATTAGCTCCAACTTTGATATCCCAATTTAGTTGTGCCTGAAATTTTCTGAGACATTTTTGGTTTATATCTGTGTAGAGTATATTGGCATAGTTGAAATGACTCAATACTAGAGTATGAATTAATTGGATTTTTGATTTAGTTGGAAGTTTTTGAGAAATTAATTTAATATCTTTAATCGATAAGCCCATTTTCTAATAATATGATTTAGTTGCTTTTCAAAATTTTAATGTAAATCAAAAATAATTCCTAGGTAATTAAAGGACACAACTTGCTTGATATGAACGTCATTAAAGTTTATATTGTGAAATAGATGCAGAATTTGACTTAAAAATGCAAAATTCTGTTTTTAGGGAATTTACTCTTATTTTTATCGAGAAAAGTACAATTTTTTTCGAGAGTTTGAATAGCTTTTTCGGGACATTTATTAGAATTCAATAATATTGTATCATCTGCATATTGTATACCGTTACATGTTGATAAATATGACAAATCGTTTTTGAAAATATTAAATATTAAAGTGCCATAAAACTGTTCCCTGTGGGACTCCATTTTTAGTACAAACCCAATCTGAAAAAAATTCATTATGCTTTACTCGTTGCATACGAATATATAAATAACGAGAAATGAGACCTATACTGTCATTAGAAAAACCTGGATATTTATTTTTTGGTAGTAATATACTATGAAAAAAAGAATGTCTTATACATGCATTTAAGATGTAACATATTGGTTCAGATATTAAGTCGGCTGTGAGTTTTAGGAGTCAAGTTGATAAAGACTGTCCGCTGGAATTGTTTATTAAACAATATATTGGCGTTATGATTTCATATTTACTTGCAAAACGAAAGAAAGAGGATGGAGTTGATTTAGTTTTAAGAGAAAAAGGTACATTGATATCGATGTAATTTGTTAAATTTAGAAAACTTCATTTAAAGCATTGTAGATTCTTTTTTATTTGTAATGGATTTATATTTATAGTATATTTTTCAATTTTTTAAGTTTTCATATTTTTTCTATTTAATAAATTGTAGATAAATACCCATTTATTTTTTGGGATGAAAGATTTTGATACTCTAAACGTGATTAATTATAAATTGCTCTCTTTATAGCAACATTGCATAAATTTCGAGCAGTCTTATACGCAATGGGATTTTCTTTTGTTTGAAAATTGATGTAATTTTTCCACCTCTGTTTCTTTTGTTTGATTAAATCAACGCATTTGGAATCAATCCATGGTTTTGAAACATTTGGAGTTTTTTTTATATTCGAATAAGAGAATACATTTTTTGGGAAACATATCCAAGTTGAAAAGTAAAGTTTTTTGTAAAGTTTGATAGCATTTCATTAGGTGTTAATGATGAATATATGAAATTCCAGTTTTCGCTTTTGAAACGCTGACGGCATTTTTTGACATTTTCTGTATACATCGTGCCTGTGACCAGCGTTTTAGTGCCCCTCTGGCCAGAATAGGACTTTTGATATTTATGGAGACCATGCTTTTACTTGCAGCAGCAAAGGTGACAGAATTGGTCGGCTTGATTGTTTTTGCTATATTATATATTAATCAACTTCCGCCTCCCTACCTCCTGTAAAAGAGCAATGTGATGTAATACATGCGACTCAGTCTAAATCTGAGGATGTTTTCATTTCTGTTTGGTCTACATGCAAACCTTCTTCACTAGACTAATCTCTCTGCTGCAAATTTCAGCCATTTCAAATGCAGCATCCAATGCAGGCTGGTCTCTAGGAGTAACTGAAGATCGCAAATACACAAAGCACTAATAATTGTGATTCTGAAGGTTGTTTAATCGTGCCATTGGCCTTAGAAACACTAGAAAGCTTCTCAGCTACCTCAATAAGACTTTTCGAAAGCTGCCTTTACAGAGATGTGGCTACTGTTACTTAAAATTTTTGCTGTCTCTCAATTGCGCTAATGCGAGGCAATGCCAATATGATTTTAGCAAGAACTAGACGCTCATCATTAGATTGGAATAAAGTATGCTGTAAATCGTATTAAATTAATTGTGTGAATTTGTAGATAGTTTTTCTTAATCATTGTAATGTTGAGTTGTACAATTATTCCAATATATTAAAATGTAATAACGTATGCTTTATTAAAAAAATGGTGTTAAAGATAAAAATAATTATAACGCATTATTATAAGAATTTCAGATTGAAATGTGACTTAATTTTTCCTTAAAACTGGTTAGTGTTCTATCTAAATTTAAATAAAAATTCTGTTGAATAATCAGTGAATCATTGTAACCCTTTTCCAGAATATAAAGCATCTTATCTTAAAAAACAACTTATTTCAAGTATTTTCATTAAAACTATAAATTACACAATATTAAAAATGTCTCTATTTTATTAAGATACGAAACTGAAATTTCCACGCAATTAAATAATCACTCCGGACTTGGATATGGTAAACTGGCACTTACTATTAAATACCACTGAATTTTAAAAGTAGAAATAAGGCAATGGAACAGACTACCAAACGATATATACAAATTTTCAAAATTAAAAACTGGAAAAATGGGCTGTTAAATATACATTAATATGCAGATCATGGTTACGAGAAATTAATACAAGTACTATCCTTAGCTTACGGCAATGCATACATATTTTTTGTAAATAAACTTCGTAATAACTACGTGTTGACATGTATGGTGCTATTTGGGAAACGAATCCGTTTTTTTCTTAATAGTTCATTTTAAACCTCTGTACTTTACAAAAAGCATAAAAATAGTTAAGGTGTAAAGTAAATTGTTTCTCTATAATTTAATTTTAATAGTAAAAAATGACTGGTAGCAGACATGATAGCGCTTGATGTAAAGGTTTTGGCAAATTGGGAGGTCGAAGTTGTAAATCTTGTTGTTTCTCAATTATTGATATATTTATCTCAAATATTATACTATTTTGCAAAGAACTTAATGTTTACTAGTCAGTTCTGGTGATTAATATTGAATAAATTACATTTTAAAATTATAAGTAGAAATTCGTGTTAAACAAAATGTTTGTATGTAATCTGATATATCCTGAAGTCTGATATTTACAATGACAATATAAAAATTTAAAAGGCCTCTTAAATGATTAAGTAAAACTCCACTTGTAATAAATATTATTCCTTTTGACATATAATGAAAATTCATAAAAATATAACTTTTTAAAAAAGTTCGAAATTAAAAATTCACTAATTTCAAAAATAATTACAAAGCATTTTCTTAAAAGATTCATAGCATGGTAGCATGATAGAACAAGCTGGAACGATCTTAAGCAAGCGAGGAACCCAACCAGCAAACAACCCTCGCATGCCCTGTGATCTCCACGTTTCCATGGCTAACTGAGAAACTGATGAATATTTGGGGACACTATTACCAAGCTCTGTCTGCATTATAGTCTTAATAACATCACAAGGCAATGTGAGGATTCCAGCAATAGAACCGCCTATAGCACCAGCTGTGATTGAGGTAGTAACCGAATATTTATCCACGTGGAAATAAATACTCATATTACGACGAATCCATTCAACAATCACCCAATAAATTCCTGAGAAAGGCAAGTCGCGCAGGAGTGTGGCTCTCACACCCAACATTAAGCTAGAACCACTTTTCTCCAGAATCGAAGTTCGAACTAATCCACCAATTTGGTACCAGGAAAATCTTTCTGCTTGCATCTTAGTTCTTATTACCTAAACAAAGAACATTATTTTTAAATTAAGTACACAAAAATCCCTTGACCTTACACAATTTATGGAAGCAAGATGAGAAGAGCGAATGATCACTCCAAAAAAATATTTTGTATTATAAATATTCGTGTTAACTCATTTACCGGAAAATGAATTTTTGAAATGTTCTCAGAAATGTAAAACAATCTGCTTTTCGAAAAGGCGCCGCACACACCAGGGGATGTTGCTGCTTCCAATATCATTATCGATGTTAAAAAAAGCTTCCCAAAACCATGCACACAGTTGGGGGTTGTTCCCAAGTGCAATAATATTAACTTCCTTGCAACATAACACCTCCCAAATGGGTGCACTCGGCATGAGTGAAACATAAAAATGTGACCATTCATATTTGAAAAAAGGTCGTGTTGAAAAAGATTTTTTGTGTAATTAAATCATTTTAACTGCTATTCTATATCTATGTTAATCTATTTCAAATAACTAGAACAGTCATTTCAAGCGCTTTCGTAATAAGAAACAGCTTCAATTCATTTGAATAGCATGATATCAATTGATCTTGTGTCTAAGAGGCGTTCACATATTTGAATAATTGATTGTCAATGAGTGGTTGTCTATCATAAATTTATGGCATTCACATTCCCTTACCAATTCTGCCGTGCAATATCATAACACAATAACATTGAATTAGTACTTTTTTTTAGTTTCTATAGACTGTCTGGCCGCTAAGTTATACTATATAATTTGAAACTAATTGTCAAAATCGTAAAATAAATTCCAACAATAAATGTGTTAACCCTTCACTGCATACTGTGCCATATATGGCACATAGTCATAAACCGCCGATACTGTTACATTAAAAGAAAATAACACTCCCTTACACACGTTGTGCCAGATCTGGGACATTGTAAATTTGTTTTCTGTTTTACTTTTTTCTTTAGGTTGACTTTTATTTTCAGTAAGACCGGATATTATTAGCTGTCAGAGTACATTTTCAATTTTTGTTTTTCATTTTCGTTTTGATCTCGGTTTTTGTTTATAACAAGTGATTTATTGGGTAAGAATTTGTTTTTATATTCTAAACATGTTAATTAATTATTTTTATTATTACGATATTATAATATTTCATTGAAATCTTTATACATGGCTGAAAACGGTTTGTGCCAGATATGGCACAACATGGAAATAAGGCAGATTTTTTATTTCTACAATTTGTGCCATTATTGGCACAAATTTGATAAGAGCTCTGTTTATTATGCGATAATTGCTTTTTTCTTCTACTTTTATTGGTCCCTGTTATTTAGAAATCAAATAATGTCCAGAAAAAAACTGTCGACAAAAGAAATTTTCGATCTACTTGAGTCACCACTTATAGGAGATGAGAGTGAAGATGGGCTGGATCTTGATGAGAGCTTCGAGGATACTCTAAATGAACCTATGATAATTTATTCTAGTTCAGCAGATGAATCTTCATCTGACAATGAAGAAAACAGTCCTGATTTGATTGATAATTATACCAATTTAGCAACACAAACTCCTCCTAGTACATCTGAAACTTCCTCGGTGGTCTCCGTAAACGTTTGTCCAAGGGCCAAAACCACAACTAGCAAACACTATTATCGTAATATTATTTGGAAAAAAAAGGGTCTTCTTCGAACGAGTGAAGAAATAAAATTTACTGGTGATTCTCAAGTGCCAAATGATATAGAGATTCTTCAAACACCATATCAATTTTTTAATTATTTATTTTCTAAAGATATTGTGGATTTAATCGTAAGAGAAACAATCCGTTATAGTGTCCAAATAGATTCAAGCAAGCCCTTGGATATTACAGCTGATGACATTAAAAAGTATCTTGGAATTGCCACAATTATGTCATATAATCACTTGCCAAATTCTCGAGATTA
>CABFPE010000245.1:800362-822478 GCA_900660155.1 Hofstenia miamia
AGACAGAAGAGGGGCCGACCATCATTGGACACAGAATCTGGTTTTAAGCAAAAAAATCTTCATGGTCCAACTGCCCACATACCTGTAAAGGACGTTCGTCTAGATGGCTATAACCATCTACCTGAATGGAGAGCTGAACGACAGCGATGCAAAATGCCTGGATGCATTTCAAAGTCATTTGTTCATTGTGCTAAGTGTTCTGTCGCATTGTGTTTAAACAAGGACAAAATCTGCTTTAAATTGTTTCATTCTTCTTAATTTGTAATTATTTTTATCAAATCTTGCATAATGATTATAAAAGTTTATAATGAGTGGTTTTTATATATTTTTAATTGTTTCATAACGTCATTGTTTATAATGTTCTCATGTACCATAGACCTACTTCATTTTTTTTAATATAACTGAATAATGTTTTGTAAAATATAATTTTTTTAAAATTTTACATTTTGTTCAATCAAAATATCTATCTAATATTTTACCTGACCATGGAGTAACTTTGAAATATCAATATTGTATTTAGTTATATATTATTTTATTTCTATAATATGAATTTATTTTGGTTAATTTATCCATGTTGTGCCATATATGGCACATTTTAATTTTTCCATTTATTTTAATAAATTTTGTATATTTTTCATTTTTTTCTATTTGGATGTGTATTATTGCCTCTAATTTATCTCCAATATTTTATTTTAATAAAATGAAAAAATCATGCAGTGAAGGGTTAATTTGCAATAACAAACAATCCAATATAAAACAGTTCCATATGTAGTTTACAATCCAATGGTAATTACAACATACTTGTGATATTGTACTTTGTTATAGCATAAAACTTTGTGATGTATTTATATTTAATGAAAATACAGTAGTAAAAACAATTTAAATACAGTGTATAATGCAAATTCAATGCACATGTACATAGTTTCCAAAGTTGCAGTTATACGAACAATTGAATTTTCTTTGAAACGTTGTTTGCTGTAATCAGTTATTACTTTACTTGAGGTAAAAAAAAGAATGTCGTTGCTGATCCTGCAGAAAAGCGAAAATTTTTTTAGCTGCCATAATAGAACATCATATAATCTCAAGAAAAAAAGGAAGACAACTTATAAAAAATTAAAAATGTAACATACACCAGTTATGATTTGCATTAAAAAATACATCCTGATGAAGAAATCTACAATAAGTTTTCTCTAGCAATATTAATAGTATAAAAGACTCTCCTATACTTGAACCTAGTGGTGTTTGTTAAGAAAAATGATATCTTGTCTAAATTTTCTTACAAATATCAGAGATTGAGATTTGGTTACTGGTTTGCTTTAAGCTTAGAACAAATAAACTTGTAATAGATCTTGTAATTAATTAAAAGAATGTTTTTTAATTAAGCATAATTGAAATATAATAAATGTCTTTAAAAGAATTGTAAGAAATATTCATCTCATGTTAACAATTGATGTACTTAGTACAATGCCATGCCCACTAACATCACTCAACGTGAAAATGGTTTAATGCAAAGTTACACTACTTCTTTTCTTAAAATCTTGAAAATTAATTAATATCGTTGAAAGCCAAAATATAAGCAGAAAAATGAATTTAATCCCAATAAATGCATTTGTTCTAGCTACAAAGCAATGCTTAATAAATAAAAATATAAAAATAACAAAATTAATTGTTTTAGTAAATGATCATATCAGCAGTGGATTCCTTCCTAGGAAAACACAGTTTTCATTAAAATTTACTTTTGACTTCAATTTCTATAATTAATTGACAGTAATTATTTGCGTAAAATAATTTCTAATTGCATATTATCTGTCTATTAATATTAATTTATTAAATATTTTTCAGATTAAAAACCCGCGTGAAAGGCATAAAAATTTCCCAATTCCATTCATTTTAGAACCTGCATTTGCATCATGCACTTTAGTAGTGGGTGGAAAAAAGTATTCGCACACCAGAATTCTTAAAATATCTCAATTAAATTTTAATTAACTCGTTACACGTCGGTTAGTTTAAACGGAAAACGTTTCAAAATGGTTAAGAAAAATGAAACAACGAATTTGCAGAGAAATAAAGTGGTTATTTTAAGTGAGTTTGGTTACTCGTGAGAGAAATTACGAACAAAAGTATGATTTACAAGGGGATCAACAGCCAGATCAATTTATTCGAAATACCTTGCACATGGTACCCCCAAAGACAATAAAGCACCTGTTGAGCTAGTCAGACCCCTTTAAATAGTTTCAGTACGAAAACTGTTTGTACGAAGACAATTCATAAAGGAATTCATGATTTGGGATTCACTTGACGCCCTGCAGCCAAGAAAATCCACATTTCACCGGCTGTCCGCAGGAAAAGACTTCAGTGGGCAAAAGAGCACAGAGCTCGAAATGTCGTAGACTGGAAACGAATAATTTTCAGTGATGAGTATAAGTTCAACCTGCGCAGTGATGGACGAGTGTACGTATGACGTAATTCAGGCACTCGATATGATGCCAAAAATACTATTTTGAAATCCACGAGCCGTTTTCTATTATGTTTTGGGGCTCTATCACTGGCAATGGTTCTCGTGTGCTCCTGAAAACGCCAAAAAGTGCAATAGTGCAGCGTATTTAGACTTATTAGAAAATGCTGAAATTAATACTATTGGTGATGATCAAATTCTTCAAGATGACAATTGTCCCATTCATCGAGTGACAGCAATTATGAAGTGGTTCGAAATATATTGTGTTGCAAAAGAATGCTGGCCCTCGTACAGCCCAGATTTAAGCCCCATTGAAAATGTCTGGGCCTATATAAAGCGGCAAATGAAGGCAATGACAATAACTCCAGAGAACTTAGAACAGACTGTTTTTGATATATGGAATGCAATTCCTCAAACTTTTATTGATAATTTGTATAAATCTATGCCATCTAGAGTTAACAAATGTATTAAAATGCATGGTTGTATGACTAAATACTGATGATTCTGTTTTTTTTAAAAAAATTCTGGTGTGCGAATACCTTTTTCCACCCACTGTATTTGTGTAACAACATTGGATGATTCTAAAAAGAATGACTCTTGTTCCTTGAAAGAGAAATATTTTTTGGAAAATTTCCCATATATTTTGAGGAATTTCGGCTATCATTTTTTACTATTTCAATCTATGTAAAAATATTTTTTCTCAAAATTAAACGCAATATGTTCTCTATTAGCAAAAGCAAAGTATAGAAGACTGTTCACATTTTAACCCTTTGACGCTTATGGGACATATGTGTCCCGCACATGTTACCTACCATAGTAGTCCTTTTCTCTGGCATAATTCTGTATTTGATGATTAAACATTGTTCATCTCATTTCAAACATTAAATCTTTTACAGTATTTATGTTGATATAAATTTATATTTCACATTACATGTATTCAAACGTATTGAAAATATAATTACATGTATTTTCTTCTCATAACAAATTGCCGCCATTTTTGATGTTAGTTCATAAGTTCTGGTGTCGCATATAACTACATAAGAACTCTGAACCTGTCAAAATCAATATTCTATCATTGCTGTTTTATAGGCACTGTTTTTTGGACCGGGACATATTTGTCCCGTTATGCGGTAATGGATGTCGACATCTTTTAGGAATGAAAAATTGAAAATGACAGAACACTTTTTCTGATTAGTGCGTCGGTAGAAGTCTAATTAATTTCAAAATCAAATGACTGAAACCTTTCTCTAGCCACTCTGAAGCCAGCTGAAGAAATTAAAATTTGAAATTTTGTTACTTGAATGGAGATCAATAATCTAACCCGTTGGCCCATAGAAATTGACAGCAAAACACATTGCTTGCAATTTTACTTCGACAACACATCAGAGAAGTGGAAAGAAGATGTCTGCCAACAAACGCGGACGCCGCCGTTTTAGATTGACACCAGAGGAAATTATCGAACTTATAACAGCTGACAATTCGGACGATGAAGAAGAAGGTTTGGATGAAGAAGATATGGAAGTATTGAATGAAGCTGAAGAGGAAAATGTTGAAAATGTTATCATTGAAAGAGCAGATGTCACACATGACGCGATTGAAAATTCAAATGAGGGCAAATCATTCAACACAGACTGTATGAGCAACGAGTATCTTTGGAGTAGAGATATTTCTTCGATCTGCAGCGTCGAAAACATTGACCAAATCGAGTTTGAAGCTCTTGCTGAGAAAGTTTCTTCAGACAATTTCTCAGATCCTTCACCTGTGAGTGTATACGAAGAAGTAACAAATTTCAACACCCTCGTTGAACTCCTTGTTCAAGAGTCAAATCGGTATGCTGCGCAAAAAGGAGTCGTTTTTGAAACAAACAATGAAGAAATGAAGGCCTTTCTCGGTATAAACATTCTCATGGGGTACCATAAACTCCCATCTCTTCGCGATTATTGGTCTTCAGACCCGGACATGCGTGTATCATATGTTGCGAATGTAATGCCCCTTGCACGATTCGAGAAGATCAGATCTTTTTTGCATTTTTCAAACAATGAAGAACAACTACCAAGAAAGGATCCAAATTACGACAGAGGTTTCAAGGTAAGAGCCTTATTTGACCATCTGAACGCTTCCTTCCAAAACGCTATATCTCCAGCTGAATGCCAAAGCATTGATGAGCGCATAATCAAGTTTAAGGGTCATCATTTTATGAAGCAATACATAAAATCAAAACCAATCAAATGGGGCTTCAAAATCTGGATTCGTGCAGCTTCACAAAGCGGTTATGTGTATGAAATGAACCCTTACCTTGGCAGAAAAGAAGAAACTGAAATTGGACTTGGCGAATCTGTCATTTTGAATTTGAGCAAGACGTTGATAAGAACTGGTTGTTCCCTGTACTTCGACAATTTCTTCACATCTCCTCGATTGATTCAAATTCTTGGTGAACATGGGCTTTATGGTACTGGAACTGTACGCTCGAACCGAAAAAATCTACCGAAAGATCTACCCCTGGAGAAGACGATGGAAAAAGGTCAAATTGACAAACGACAATCGCAAAACACTCATTTCGTACGCTGGAAGGATACACGATCCGTTTGCATGATCTCGAACAAAACATCAGCAGAAGAGACGAAGCGAGTCCTTCGTAAACAAAAAGGATCAGCACAAAAAGTGAGCGTTGATGTTCCGAAGATGGTGGTTGATTATAACCAGAATATGGGGGGCGTCGACAAGTCTGACCAAATGAAAGCCACTTATGCCATCGATCATCGGTCTCGAAGCAAATTTTACTTGCGAATATTTTTCGATTTACTCGACACCAGTGTGGTGAACAGCTACATCATTTACCAAAAGATTCTCGAGCTTCGTCACGAAAAACCAATGAAACACATTGAATTCCGGCAACAGTTGGTGCGAGGTCTTCTCGGAAGTTACTCAAGTCGTTTGATTCCGTCTCTGCAGCAATCAAGGAAGCGAAAATACGTTCAATCCCAGGCAAAAACTTCGACTAACCACATTCCCACCTGGTTGGAGTCTCGCAAGCGATGCAAAGTTTGCTCATCAAAGAAGATCGAATCAAGAACAAACGTTTTTTGTCATGAATGTGAGGCCCCACTCTGTTTTGGGAGTCACCGTAACTGCTTCGAAACTTTCCATAAACAACTGTGAACGTGTTGAATGCTGTTAACATGAATAAAATTTTTTTATGAATTTCAGATTATTTTACCTTTAACGCACAACGGGACACATATGTCCCATACATGTATTTCACTGAATATTACATGATTTTTGAAATTTATAAAAGCAACACACTTTAGTGTACCTGAGGAGCTTAAAAACTTCACATCATCAATTTTGGATGTTTTTTGTAAAGTTGTGCGTCAAAGGGTTAAGGTATTGTTTCACCTAACCAGATTCTTGATTTTAAAAATGCTGCCTACAATGTTTTTTTAAATAGCACTCAACCCTACTGGCTTGAAAGAGAACACAATTTTCTCCTTTAGGCATAAAGACAACATTGCTTAATATGCCGGTGCTTCTCTACCATTTTCTACTTGCTTTACCTTTTGAAATGAGTTTTGTTGCACAGCTGTTGCTAAAAGGTTTGCAACTGTCGGTCAAAATGTTGGGACCCATATCTAAAATTCTATTGCACATTGATATCCCTAGCACTGTCATAGTTTTGAACTAGAATATTATTCCAGTTACATCTATTGCTTTTATTGGTTCTTGTCTTGAATTGCTAAACGTCGTTTGCTAACATGGCTTATTACACCAAGAAAAAGTTCCGGACGACCCAAAAAGTTAACTATGAGATGAGCACGGTCTAAGGTTAGCCTCCATCTGGCTGCTGTTCAGTTAAATAAGGAATGGGACGATGAGACAAGCGTTTCTAGAAGAAGTAGTAGACGAATATCGGAAAAAACAGTTTAAATTACCGGATTGCCATAAACAAACTATATTTCAAGAAATCAACAAATTCGACGGCTGAAATTTTCTCGAAAATATTTGGCCAAAATCCTTAAACATTGAAGCAGCATAATTTTTCTAATGAAACCCATATGAAGTTGTAGCGCAAACGCCGAGCTTTTGTGACAAAGAGAACAATTAGAAACCCAAATATATCTCCAAAATGGTAAAGCATGGAGTTTGGATAATGGTGTGAGCATTTATCGAGAAATTTGGTTTAAGAAAAAATGTCAAAGTCGACAAGAATGTCATCGGCGGTTCTGTAACCAAATATTAGAAAGCAAGTGATTGCGTTACGTGAATTCAGCGCATACATGTTTTCAAACCAAAATTGTAGGAAAGAAAATGGCATTAGTGTTTTAGAAGATTGGCCGGTACAAATCCCGGAATTAATCGCCATTAAAAATAGCTGTTCTATTTTGAAAGGTAAAATTGCGAAAAGTCGACTGTTTGTTTGCAACCTTTGGGAATTCCTTTCGAGGAGAGTAAAAGTTATAGCTGCTAAGGATATCCTACCAAGTACTGAATATTTACTGTTTGCTCGTTTTTGTACTCCCTTATACGCTTGTATTACACTATTTCAATAAAATTTTTAAACAACTTTTTTAAATTGTCTCAAAGTTGCTGACTACTAGGAAATTGAAAAGAAAATCCTAAAATGCAAAAAAAATATATAATGTCTTTTACTTTCCTTTTTTGTTATTAAATATTAACTAGCTGCTATTTAATATATAAAGGAATTTTTGTACCAATTATTTGTCCAAACCTTGTTCTATGTCTCTATGCTTTATTACTTGTGTAATTATCGTTTTAGGCTTGATTCTTTTAATAATACAAGTGAAAATAGCTGTCAATAATGGATTTGAAGAAGTTCCATCGCAACAGTTATCATATTGAAATCATGCCGTATTTCATACAAGTTTAAAACTTCCACGCAAATAAAGGTGGGGTGATTTTTCGAAAATTTTCTATAATTAAAGAAAAGATATTCCCACTAGTAAAATGCAATAAAATCCTTAAATAGTTTACTTCAACAAATTTTCATTGTCTACATCAACTACAAAGAAAACCAAGATCAAATATGTTAACCCATAATTACAACAATCTGTCTTGGTTCCTTTTCACATAGATAGCGCTTGAATTGTTCTATCCCGCAGAAGTAGGATTTGTTATTCTTAAATTAAGCCTTCATTAGCTGACTGTCCATCATATCATTACAAAAATCTTACAGAATGATAATTCTATAAAGTGTGATGCTTATGCACTACTGATGATTTCAAGTCTAATTCAAAGGGTTCTCAATGATTTTGGCAATTGAAGTTATTGTTATTATTTCGTAAAATATATATTATAGCTTCAATGTACCCACTGATGCTTCTACATGGAATTCATTAGCTTGCAGTTAATGAAAATCCCAACACAATAATACAAAAAATCATTTGATTGACTTGATTGGGTAATATAATTTTAAAATGATATAAAATGGGACAAGATAGATTTAAAATTTATATCTTAACCATATCTCGACGGGGCTTATTTCACTTTTAAAATTCAAAAATCAATCCTATTCATCAACAAGCGGCGAAACTCGGCATGATTATAGCCTACATATCGCTGAATACTAAGAACAAAAATTCGATCTTATGGTTTTCTGACTTCATAATATGCGCTGACGTCGTAATTGCAAAAAAATTTGAAAATTTGTTCCAAGTATACAACACCGCTCATATTTGACAGGATGGTGACCAATGATAAATTGAACACAGTGAGAAAGGAATGATTTGATTTCATCCGGACCTGACGTTCTGAAGGGAATTTAACAATAAAATACTAGCTTTTTAAAATAACTAGAAAAATAATGAAAGTATGATTTTTATTTTTAGAAATATCTCTCTTGCTAACAATATTTTAGGAAAACTAAAAAATATGAGTTTTAAATCTTAGAGATATAACATTATTTCTCAAGTACCCCTCGCCTCGGCTGAGAAAGGGTTAAAATGGTGCTGATACTTAAACTAAGACAAAGCAATTAGCCATTTTCAAAATTCACAATGTATAATAGGGACGAACAAATAACACATTAAACAAACAATGATCAACGTGTACTCATGTGTAAATAACAAAGTTCAAACAAAACAATGGACAATAATAAAGAAACATTACAAAATTATAAATACTCATCTCTTCCAAAGGCAATGCTGGAACAAAGTATTATAAAAGTTTACAGATGAGGGATCAACTTTGGATTTAAACAAATCAAAATCAAAATATCATGCTAAACACAAAATGCATACAATTGGAGGTATATTTGTGCGCGTCTGGTAAATAATCCAGACGAAATTTCAATAAAATAAATATCTACAACTAGTGGAACTCAGGCGTTCCTCGAGCATTATAAAACTAGGGATCGCAATACCGGGATCCCGGAGCAATTTCCCCGAGATTGAATACCGGTATTAATACCGAAAATGATCTCACAGGATCCGATGCATTTAAGTCATTTTCTAGCCGCAATAGTTGTGTCATTTTTTGGTTTCAACTTGACCAAATTAATTAATCAACTGCACTATTTCATATTTTGATCATGCAATGCAATTTAAAGTAGAAATTAATTAAGTGTTTTAATTTATGTGTTTGCAGATATCCGAAAGGTTGTAAGTTTAGAAAATCGCCGGTCGCAAATGACAAATTACAAACTAATGTGCAAGAAATGTTTGAGAAGGAACTAAAGCTGATTTTCGACCGTAAAACGCGTTGGAACAGGGTTTATGCAATGATAAAACGGTACATTAAACTGCACGATTGCGTCAAGAAAAGTTTGATTGACTTGAAAAAAGAAAAATATGGGATTTCAGATGACAATTTCAATACATGTTCGTTATTGCTAAAATGCTTGGAACCAGTAATTACGACAGTACATGCTAATAATTTGCTATGTAAACTTTATTGGAATCATCGCCAATGCTAGACTTTGTTTGAGGCCTTCATAAAAGATAATCCAAATGTTGCGCTTGTTAAACATTTCAGAGATGCATGGATGCACTCAACAATGAACAGCTAAATTGCACCAGGTTATTAGCTGTCTATCGACAGGATATCCCGGGTGTCTGTCAACCTTAAACATTAAGACTTTTATCATGAAAATTTTTAAAAGGAAACCGAAAGCATATGAAAGAATCTCGAAAAGAAATGAACTCATGACTTCAAATAGGCCTCCTAATGATAATGTTACCGATAATCCCGCTGCTATTTGTACCATCGAAAAGGAAAAAACCTTGATGGACGAACTAATGCAATTCGTGAAAGAAAAATATCAGATAGCTAACCAAAACGATGAAACCCGAATGGATAGATTTTTTTCAAAAGAATTAGATTTTTCAAAAACCACAAGCAAAAATAGCTAAATCTTTCTTAACCGTGTATGAATGACAATACTGCCTAGCAGCTTAGAATCTGAGCGTGCGTTTAGCGTTTGTGATAATTTTTGTACCAAACTAAGAACAGACTGTCCGACAGTTCACTTAAAAGTGAGTGTATTTTGAAATGGTATTTTAACCTTTATAGTAGACCGTAACGACTTGCAAAAAGGTTTCTAATTTTGACTGTACCGTAGTCACAACAAAAAATGATGCTCTACTAAAATTGCTTTGCGACTAATTAGTTACCTAGTCCTTAAGGGCACAAACATTTTATTTTGATTGTCTTGATTTTTATTTTTGTTATCTTTCTACCGAATAAAGTTAACAATTCCTTGCATGCTTGTTTTTGTACGTTGCCCGGTTAACATTATAATACCAGTATTAAAACCGGGACCTCGATATTACAAATGACCGCCGGTATTGCGATCCCTATATAAAACGAAGTGATATAATTATTGATGAGATCACTATAGTGAAGTAAATTAATTGTTGAAGCTAAATATGGAAATTTTTAAATTACACGAACATATTCGGTTTAAGTTAGCATGGGGTTCTAACTGAATGTAGATGGTCATTTCAAGGTTTGAAATCAAATTAATATATAAAAAATAAATGTAACTTATAAACTAATATCTAATGAGTGCCCCTTTACACGTTATAACGGTTTTCAACCTAGATGTGCCAACACAGAGTTCTTTAATTGTTTTATAAGAAATATCATAAAAAATGTTACTGAATTGTGCCAAGAAATCTGAAGGTGAACTCCAGCCCTCCAAATTTCATGCAAGGTTTACCTTGTATTCAGTCCAGGCATTCTCTATTATATTAAAGTCTAGACTCCGAGCGGGTCAGACTGAAGTTTTAATTGCTTTATCTTCCAGTTAAGTTCAGGTCTCGTTAGATTTGTGCACAAAGGCATGAAGGTGTAATTGTTGTCTGAAGTAGAGGTAACAGCATCTCTTGAAGGGAGAACAATATTTTTCTAAGTTGATGTTGCCTTCTACCCAATGCAATGTTCTTTTTTCCGCTACATATTATAGCCCCCGAATCATTACGGACATCTCTCTTTGTTTTGGCGGGTACAAGATATGGTACATCTCTTTCATCGCTCATTTCCAAAAGTACACTTTGGAGACCCTACCGATGACTACGTTCATCAGAAAAGCAAAACTTTCTCCGTGAAGATAATGCCCAGTTTTACACGCTTTGCCCACATCACCCGAGATTGCTGATTCTTTATCTCGACCACCATAGACTTCCTTATTAGTCTTCTTTAGCAGTTTATAAAGGTTGTCCTTCCGAACTTTGGATTTTCCGGCAAGAAAGTTTTGAATAGGTGGTTTATAGATGCCCCAACGTTCGTCTTTACAACACGCTTTAGTTTGTTAACGTCGCGAGTTGTGAACGTTGCTGGGTATTCTGCGTGCCGCATGTTTTCTAAACAGCCACAGTGCTTCCACTTCTTTATTATTGACTGCACAGTAGAATATTTTCTTGCAAATTATCTATTTTTTTTAAATCTTTTGCTTCCCGTGCAATGTTACCACTATTCTTTGATTGAGACTGGCTTAAAACTTAACTCTTTACTCCAGAATATCGTTATTATTTAACAATAACAAGTGTAAAGGATACAATTATTTAACTAAAGGCGATGCTACAAACAAAAATCTGCACAAAAATCGTTAGTGTAGCAACCTCTTAACACGAAATAAAGGCGAATGTTTGTTCACTAGCTTTTTATAGAAGCGTAAAAAACGTCAGCACACTGTACGATACTCACGCTGTTCATATCGAATTTAAAAACATGACTTCATATTTTTTATAAATGTCAAAAATTCCATTACTATTTCAATGGAAGTGTGAAATCCCATGTTGATTAGCGGAGTATATTTATATTTGATTGAAATTAAATACGACTAATACAATTCGATATTTGTGGGGCATAATTCATTGCATTAATTGGATTCAGATTATATTTTTACATTTACACTTAGGAAGATAGGATTAACTTTATATAGTACTTCAATCAATACATGAAGGTCGATTTAAATCATGCATTAGATAAACCACACGTACTTCAAACTAGAAAAATGCTAGTTCAAGACGGTCAGAAAGGAGCAATTGTCAGCAAAAACGATAACCAAGAAGCATTAAACCACAACTTCAAGACAAATAGTTTGTGATGATGGTACATTCATAATGACACAAACTACACTAGGTGTTAACTTGGGTAGTGCTATAAATAAATTTCTCCACTCAACTGCTGTCACTTCACTGTCATGCCTGTGATCTGATTCTGTTCAATCGTTGACTGGTTCGCAATCAGGATCTTGATCCATTCGATTTTATAAAATTTTCGAATTCCCAACCCCCTCGCTCTGATGGTGTTGTCACGTTCTCTGTTCGTCGTCCTACGAAACCTCACACCCTTTACTCGATTTTAATCGTGCCCGTGCTTTTTCCAATATCCTCCCGACTCTCAACTGCAATTGACATTTTTCCTCGTCGAGTTCGAAAAAATCTCTGATGTCTTTCCTCTCCGCTGATCCCTCTGCTCCTACTTCATCTTTTTATTCATTTGTATTGTTTGCCTTTGCCGAGCTAAAATTTCTTTTATTATAATTATTTCACAAAAATAATGAAACCAAATATTTACCCACTCCCTCTGAAATAATGAAAACGAAAATATTTCATTGATATTACGATCGATATGGCCAAAATTTTGAATGACAAAAATACTGAAAGGCCAATGTAGGACTATTGTGCTTTGCTGTTTAAAGACTCTTCATGTGATCATCTCATTTTATAAAGACAATTTTGACGTTACTGGTTGAAAACACCGAGAAAGGATTTGAATTAGGAAGTAAAAATCTTTTAATGTAAGACAGAGAAATAACTTCTAAGTGGAATATCTGTGTCTAAGTCAGAGTATTCAGTAAAAATTTCTAAAGTTATACTCATGCACGCGTACCTTTAATTGTGCAAAACTGTTTTGCAATTGACATTTTTGAAAGTATAGAAAAAATCTTTCATTTAAAATAAATATTTTGCTCATCAAATACATCATTGTACTAGCACCAGTTGCTCTGGGTGCAAAAGGAAACCTTACATATTGAAAGTGTACAATGACTGATGAAACAGTTTAATTTCTCTATTCGGTGAAATTGCTTTTGTGGATTTGGTGGATTTTGCAGAAATCTCAGTGGAATCGACCAACTATGTTTCGAATTACTGAATTATATGATCATTTATTCTTAATGTGAACATAAGTATGCAGTGGATAATCAGTTAGTATTAGAATGCACTCACCTCCACTGGATTAACTACTGTTGTAACAATGGTACGAGCAGTCAGTGAAGAAACTAAGGGAATTACGTTGGATTCTGGATTCTCATGGTAACCCAGACATTGCTTAATGATGTCATAGGTGCTGTAATAAACTGCAACGGACGGAATTGAAACAAGAAGCGTTGGAGAAAAACCACTCCACAGTGAAAGAATGCCCTCATTGCGAACTATTTGACGAAAAGCATCAGAAGTTCCAGCAAACTTAGAAGGTCGTTTGTACCTAAAACATTTTAAAAGTGTGGAAGAAAAATTATTACAAATGAGTTACATACGAGCATTCATAAGTAGATAACATTCTTACAATTGATTGATATCAAAATCCTAAATACACATAAAAATTTTTTCTCCTATTAAAAAAGGTTTATTTATTGGCAAGTTATACAAAATCTAATCATGTTTTCAATGATTTATGAGGTTCTTCACAAAAACCTTAAGGTTTATGTTTATGCATGAAAGCTAGTCATTCTAAAACGACTTTTATTCATGGGAGAGGAGTAAAATTTTTGAAAAGGTTTCTATCTTATGAAAAAAAATTAAAACATTATTTTTTATCACAATATTCACATAAGAAATCATAATTTCATATAGTGGTTAGATAGTTTTTGAAAAAAATGGGTGGCGTCCTCCCTAAGACCGTGCCTGCGAAGACTAATGGTATGTATGATAAACATAAGAATGTCTTAAACGCACCAAGCAGCGAATGGAACAGATTATGAGCGAGCGGAAATAAATTTCAGTCTATAGTAGAAAAAAAGTACCATATATTTGCGAGAGACAGGTTATTTTCAATAAAAAAGATTTTTTATTACTCTGTCACAAAAGGTGTTTTCAGACAATCAATTTTATTAGTTGCTTTTGACAAAAATGCAATTAGACTTGTTCAAATCTAGCGACTTTATTAGTAGATTTTATGTCTGAAAAGCGGAGTTGAAATATTGTTCAAATTACTGATTTTTGACAGATGATAGATTATCTGGGATCAATGTACTAACTCGAATTATTTTGATTGACAGCAATAGAAAATTAACATCTGTAAACAACAAGTGACTAGAATTTGAAGTTGAAATAATTGGGGGTTTCCAGTAAATCAGCTACATGAAGTAAAGAATTAAGTACAATTAATGTGTAAGATTCAAACTTAAATATTGTTCAGACTATTATCTAGCAGCAATCAGGTCGCTTGGGCAAAAATGACTACATTGTTAACGTTATCCATGTTTATTATTATTATCCGTTGGTAATGTCACAGATGATGGATATCGACAGTCTAAACACACCCTTTAATGCGACTAGATGGGGTAAAAAATTACATTACGTAAATTCATAGGTCAAGGACGAACAGAACTTTATATGAAACTAACGGCTTTCTAAATAATCTACGAAAAATCAAATACACCACGCAATTCCCCAAATAATTTATCACTTTTTGCATTAATCTATCACTTCGCTAATAGCAAAATTACGGTTAGAGGAAATTTCTAAAAGGAGGACAAACCATTTTTTCACAAACCCCACTTAAAATATTTGCATAAACATTAAACTCAACATACTAAATTCTAAATTTTCTTGGTGAATTATTTCAGCTCGAGAGGAATAACTTGCTAAGACACATGGTCAAAAAATCAAATGTTTGATTAATCTGGTAGCTGATTCATTGAATTCTATACACATAAATCAACTAAATTGTAATAATATACCTAATGTTTTGTGTGCCATGGTTTGAAAGCATGAAATAGTTAATAGGCGAGTTCATTGTCTCGAGAAAAAACTAAATATTTATCAAAAACGTAAATATTTCGCCATTGCTGAATTAAGTTTACTGACAGAAATAAATGATAAATCCCATTAGTTAAAAATAGCGTCAGTATTGCTAAATCACAACTTCGATTAATAAGATTAGTTAATCCACAGAAACCATGTTTAACCACACTATCCGTTTGTCAATAAGTATTGTCTTCTATAAAGATTTCAACATCAATTCACTTTCGCCCACTTTTACTTTGGCTAAGTGAAAAACCCAGGACTAAACTAAGTTTAAGACAAGAAATAAGCAAAGCAAGAAGAATGAACAAATGATACAGTTTGGAACATCTTATTAGTTTTCAAAATGCAAATTAATCGACTTAAAACTGGCATTCCCTATTACATCTTATAGAAACCAATCAGCATATCACATTGCTCTGCCTTGAAAGCTTCTGTCGCGACAGAATTTATAAAGTAGATTAAATTGCTTTGTGAAGTAATGCTCAATGACACTCTGAATGAAGTTAAGCAGACGCGGTAAGTACAAAAACCCAAAGTATTCCGAAACTATAATTGCTAAATAATATAGATTGCATGTGTCACAACTTAGATATAACTTTCGAAACATAATAAGATGAATGCAAACCATTCAACGTACATCACTTCTGAATAATCATTTTAAAGAGAATCTAAATCATAGAGAATATCGATAAAAGCAGTCACCAAATTGAGAAATTGTTGAAGGAATTTTGCTACCTAAGGTGTTCTCCTTTCAAAGTGTTTGTTGGCTAAATTTAGGAAAATTAGCAATATCAAGAGTAAATGTTTATTTAACAATTTTGAATTACGCTGTAGAGAGATGATGAATTTCAATGCCAGATAAAGTTGCGCTGGCACACCACAGTAAATGCTTGATTTCATCAATCAATTTTAAATCGATAAATTTCTATGATTGAAATATGACTTAACTAAATTCACATAAGACAATAAAAATGTTTTAACCAGTAACATACACAGCAAGTGACTTCCCTCAACAAAACAAGTAGCAAGATTCTCCAGTTGATGATCTTATTTAGCTAGTAGAATCTCATGCAACCAAACGCTACAAAAACAAAGGCTATGACTATTTCCCAGGTAAATTCAACCATTAAACGAGTGGACAATGCAAAATTACTAACAGAAGAACCTCAAATGAACTGAAAATTTGAACAGCATTATCTCCAAATACTCAACGGTTTCAATTCATCAGGTATCTGGGGAATGCCAGATAATGCTCAAATCGCTTATATTCAAGCAAAGGACTAAATTCGAGCATAATCATAAGCGAGCACTAAGAATAATTAACGAGATCGAACACATTAGAATGCTCGTGATGATCTGAGATGTTACGCTTTTTGCACGGCAATAGAGAATTTTGTGCCATAGACTATGGAAAGATATCTGCAGTGATATTCAACCGGAAAAAATATTGCAACTCTTGTTAGAGTCTGTAAATTCATATTTCAACGTTTTGTTATGGAATTGCTTAATTACTTGCAATTTGAGCGTTGGGTCGCAAAGCGTAAAATATAACTCATTTTCTCGAGTCAAGCATGTTATATTATATTGCCATGAGCAGACAAAACCCCATATCTCTATTGTTTGCAATTAATGGAAATAGCTAAGAACGCTTTCTTGTCTAGCCGTAGGAGATTTAAACAGATAAAGTTTTGTTCAAAATCAGAGCTAAATCGGCTAAACATAAGACAAGACAATCTCAGATGTTAATTAACAAAAAAATCTAAGTTTCAATAATTTTTCAGATATTGGGCTGCATAGAACAAATAATGCTAACAAATATGATTAACATATAGTCTATTACTCAAAAAGAAAGGCTTTCAAACGCAATAGCTTCAAATGGCAATTTTTTTAAAGGCACAATACACAAAAACTATTTTCTAAGAATTAATAAATCAAAATCAAATTAGCCTTTCGTATATTGAAAGTCTTTGAGCATAAAATGGAAAATGTTAGCACGAATTAAACATTTCATTATTGTAGCAAAATACCTTAGACTTTAAACTGAATATCATTCCGAATTTAAAGAAAAATTAAAAATAAGATCATTGAAATTAAACGAAAGGGGGCACAACAACAATAAATCGAATTGCTTCTTCAACAAATAAAATAGTATTAAAATACAAATGATCAAATACTTGAGTATTCCTTCTCAATTAAAACATAATATAATCATACATTAAAAAAGTACAAACATACCAAATATTCAACATACAATTTCCATTTGAATGCACATGCGATCCATTTGTACAAGAACACAAATGATCCATTAGCCCATCATGATAAAAGAAGCGATTCCCGGGAAGTAATGTTTTTGTTTGCATCTGCTGACGGATTTTTACAACATCAAATGGTGTCATTGTTAATGCTGTAAGCAACCCACCCATCGAAGACGAACAGAAATTAATCCAAAATCTCTCCTTTTTCCTCGTAATAGCCATTGCATAGCTGAAATTTAATAACAAAACAATTAAAATTTTATTACTGGATAATTGATTTAAAGTTATGAAATTCAAGGTATATCCGCAGCAAGTTCTGAACTATTTCATATCACATGGAAAACTACGAAAAAAAACCCAAACGTATATTTTGTTGAACAAATAAGCCTAGTATAGCACTCATATTTCATGAGTAATGTATATAGTAATGATCAAAGTAAAACATACATAAACAAAAACAAATGTAAAATTAAGTGCTATTTTCCTATTACATTATAATTTCACATTTAAATATAAAGAACCAAAAACAAAAAGTCAATTCAATAAGAAAGCGCAGTATTTTCAATTTCAAACTTGTTGATATAAGTAACAAAATGTATATTATGTTTTATACTTTGTATTGTGAGATATCTTAGAACACAGCGCAAAATAACAATGACATCATGGTAAAATAGTTTAAAGTTCATCTAGTGATTTGCGTACTGAAGCACGAACTCTTCGTTTAAATTCCCCTGAATAGTCATTTCTCCATTGTATTGCAGCGTCAATATTGGCAGGACTTTGATCGTTGGGATCAGTAAGCATCGAAATTACACTTATGATGATAGACTCTACGGTGTGAACAGGAGACCACCGTTCACTTGCTGATTCATAACTAAAGGTTTTCATAAAAAAAACATAATTCAATAACAATACAAACCCAAAAGCATCATCTCCAGGTTCATGAAGTATAGAAACACAAACGTTACCATCCTTATCAACATTGGGGTGCCAAATTTCGGAAGTAAATTTCATCTTAGGAGGTAAGTTAGGGTATTGTAAAGGAAAAGTCAGAGTTGCTTTAAACATACCACCTTCATAGAATGTATCACCAGGTCCTATTATCATAACAGACCAACGGAAGAAATCATCATCGATTAAACCAGCGGAAAATCCTTCAACTGGATGTTTTTGCAAATGAAAATATTGACGTTGTAACGAAAGATACCCTTGTTTAGGTGGATCTGAACTCTTAGACGCCATATTTTTTAAAATAAATTACATTATCACTAAAAAGATTATATATTAAAAAAATTGTACAACTACATTTATAGAATTCGGTTTTAATAGTAGCTAAAAATACTATCATGTAAAAGAAAAATAATAGCAATAATTTTTTTAACAGAATCTTAACCGGTTTTCAACCAGTTCTAGGCAAAATTCCTATTAAAATTATTTCGAATGCGATTTTTATTTTAAACTCATTGATCAGAATCATTAAGGCTGATAATTGCTAGAAAAGGATCGCAATAACATAGGAGCATTTTGTTAAAGTTACGTAGATAGGCATTTGAATATTTGTATGGTTAGCAAAAATGTTCCGGGAAAGTACAATGTTGCATTCGTACAAACAATGTTTCTCTATGCTGGCATTGAGCTTCAGAATGGGGACGGAAATCCTCTACCTCATTCCAACATTCATTTGTGGCATCTAATTTAGCACATGGAATTTTCTAAAATGCAAGCCAAGGACGTTCATTTCGACTCCTTACAACATCTTTTTTTAAATATCTTACATTGTACGTTCATTAATACGTGTAGAACATCAAAAGTTTCTTTGAATAAAAAATGTTATAATTTGAAATTCCCAGGGATTTTTGTATAAATTATCAATAACAAAATATAATGCAGAATAAATGGAACGAACCAGAAATATAGACGAATTCTCAAACCTAAAACCAAAATTTCTATAAGTCCCAGATATTCTATTCATTAGCTTACTCTACAAAATTTGTACTGCGAGTGTGTCGCATACATGCTCAATTCTCTTGAAATGTTTCAATGTGAAAATATTTTTGAATTAGCAAACGTATTACATGCCACTAAAAATCTAAAATTGCTTCAAAAATCAATTAATATCGCATTAGATTAATCTAATTTTAGATGACAATTAAAATATATGTTTTAATGAAACAAGGATAATCAGAAAAACCATGATGCACTGAATTATCCCCTTGCAATGTACCAACCAAACTCAATTTACTCGCATCAGAAAATGAATTTCAAAAACATCATGTACTGCTAAACATATTTATCAAGATTTTAAACGTTTAAAGCATTACAAAATCTATATTTATTTACGTGAGCCAACATTTCACTAAAACTACATTTACCTAAAAACATTAATCCATTAGGCATATTTTAATTTTCGAAAACTGTCTAAAATTATTAAGAATAAAATAAATTCTAAAATATATTTTTATATTTTACAATAAAATAAATTCATAAATGCAGTAATATCTGACGTCATTTGATATTAAGCTTTTTAACAATTTAAGTTGTAGTGTAATTTATTGTTAAAGTATGAAAATTTTGATTAAATTTAATTTAATTCAATACTATTTAAAATACGATGAACTTAGGCATTCAATAATACCGCTGTAATTATTCATAATATTATGCATCATTTTCCGTGATGACGTAATCAAATTGGATTATCTGATAAAATGGTAGTTTTATTAGTATAGGTATATGATAATTTTTGTGTGAATTGTTTTTACAATGTTCAAGTAACGTATTCGTTTCCTAAGATGCCGCAAAGTTATACAGGGCCGGTTCGGGTGTATAAATACCCATTTGAACTCGTAATGAAAGTATAAATTCGTAATAATTCTTGAAATAATTTTATGTTTAGGCTTATGAGAAAAGATTCCCTGTGTGCCCACAAATTCCGATATTTATAGCTTCAGAAATTGTGTCAGAATATCACTCAGATGATGGAGCAGTCGAAATTATTGAAAGACGCTGTACGCTAAAATTCGATGCTCCGAGACTACTTAAGAAAGTATGCTTTTGATGCAGTTTTATACAAAGAAAGGTTTAATCCATTTTTTCATAATGCAATTAAGTCAATTTTGCCAATTTTTACTGACACCTACGTAAGTGTTTCATTATAGCTTATCGTTACTTAATTCAATATAACCATACTGTACTATAATTTTACAAAATACGATTGTTTTACATTTTGAATCATGAGTTTGCGCAATGTAGAAATCAGTAATTGTATTTTTTCATTTAAAATGTATGCATTATATTAAATTGACCTTTTAAAACTAAATTTACATTTTGTTGTTTGAATAAGTTATAGTATATAGGAGTAGTACTATTATTAGATCAAAATCCTAAAAATGGTGCAGCAAACTGTCGACAGTAGCAATAGGTACCCGGTAATTGCATCATAAATGGGGTTTTTGTTAAATAATAAACACAGCAGCAATTTCAGGAAGATTGCATGAGAAACAGGGCCGAATATAACCGAATTAAACGTGGAATTCCATAAAAACAAAATGTTTAATAAGATTTTTTTAATTACCCAGCAATTACAAGACACTACTACCTGTAATTTTCATATGATATGTTAATGAATCACGGCCTTTCGTCAAGTTTGTATAACAACGAAATATATAGCACCAAATATATAACAGGTTATGTTAGTTTCAGTGCTACCGGATAAATTATTGTTGAGTCTATGTAACCTGAGGAGACATTGTAAAGTGCCGTGTTTGTAAGGTGCTTGGTGAAAGAAATAACAGTAGATGACATCCAATATCAGATAAGGAGAAATACATTGAGGATCAGGTACATAATATAGTGGGCCAAGTGCTGCAATAAATATTCACTGAAACCACTCCAAGATTACTTGCATGAAAATGGAGAATGTGAATAATTGAGTGATGAGAAAACTGATAGTAAAGGGAGGCAGACAGAAAAATACAGTAGTACGTATAGCATAGTGAATTCCAATTTGGTTGAGCATGGGATCAAAGGTCTAAGAATGTATAGATGACAGAAGTAAAGCATTGGTATACTAGCATCATACACCAATTGATTTCAAGAATATTATAAGGTCATTGAAAGGATATTGATTAATAAACCAGTTGAGATGAAATACGAGGGTTAGTGATTTGGAGGATTATAGATATGAAAGAGTAGCAGTTTGTTGTTCACCAGATATGCTACAGAGATTTGACTGGAATGTCCGAGCATGGAAAGCTTAAGAAGTATTTAATTGAGGCTTTGTTTCATGCTTTTTATGAGAATTGTTTGCATCTAGGGGGAAGGTTAGTTGTGTACATTAAAGCGTTTGCGTAAACATATTGAATTTTAAGGGCAAGTTACTTTTGGCAACAGTCTGTTAAAAAAAAGTAATTATATACCATATATAACGAAATGTTAAAAATCCCCGAAATGTGACTTAGCCTCTTCACTTAACATTTAAATAAATTAGAGTATTCATTGATCGTTGGTAAAAATATATTATTTAGTTTACAGTCAGTTTCAAGTTTTTTCTCACACTACTGAATTCTTCACTCATTCCATTCACAATATTTGTTTTTTTACTCAAGTAAATTCAGCATAAAACGTTTTTCGCAATTCCGGGGACGAAAAAATTCATTTTACTATTTATGTTAAATGTTTTTGAATTTGATTACTTTTCCTTAGCGTATTTTTACTTTGGATGAATATTTCTAACTACATTTTGTTGTTGAAAGAGTAGAATTATCTTTCAAGAATACAATTTAAATTGTGAAAAAATACTAAATCATTGAGCAGTTTAAGGGGATTTGCCACTAGTTAGTTGTATTGATTACATATAATTAAAAACCAAATGGAAATTCGTTATGAGTTATAATTATATATATATATATATATATAT
>CABFPE010000245.1:845046-885874 GCA_900660155.1 Hofstenia miamia
TGGTAGCCGAATCGGCCATATTGTCGTCTGTATTGTACGGTTGCGAATCTTGATTATCGGGTACATGCCACAAGAAGGCGGAAAGAGTATTTATGAACATAGTAAAGCTAATGTTATCCGTCCGAATTTCCTCTGCCTTGTGGAAGCGGGTTTCCCCTGATGCCGCACGCTTATTGCCACAACACAACGCCAGTGGTGGATGGACCAGCTTCAACGCCCAAACGCCCATCCGGTCTCCAGCATCTGCGTTTCTGGATAATGTAGTCTTAGGAGAAGTTCTAGTGTCAGACAACTTCAAGGAAAGCATATCAACCTCAGATAAGTAAAAATTATTACATACGCTCAATTCAACCCGTCTGTGAAACAGCCCAATTTCTACAACGACAATTTGGTTCAAGAGTATGCTAAAATCAGCACCACAAGAATGCGTCTTTCGTCGCATCGATTACGAGTTGAAACAGATGGATGGTCGAGGTTGGAGAGGCACGAAAGAGTGTGCACCTGCGACAACTCGTCTCTCCAGGACGAATTCCACGCCATTTTTCGGTGCCCGAAGACCCAATTAGTTACCCAACAGTTGCGTAATTCCACCCCTAACCTCTGATCTCCTTTCGATGATTTTCCCTCCTCTGTCACTACAATAGCTATTCACAATGTGCTAAAAGCCCTTGATGATTAATTTCTAATTAGTACAACACATTATGGACCGTTAGATCTTACCTTTGTAAATTACATATATATTTACATAATTTTTGTTATATATATATATATATATATATTGAATTTTGCGAAAAAAAGTGTTGCAATAATCGATTCTATTTAATTACCCACAATAATTAATGCTGAAATATTGTAAGAAGCACTGATTTGAATAAGTCTAGTAATCGTTTACTTTGAAGTTTGGAGTATGCAATATAAGTTGTATGCAATCAACATATTTACAAAACTACAAACTACATTATGTAAAAAAATTAATAAAAGCTTTGTCTTGTTAATTTTGTTGAAATAGCTTTTATGTAAGTTTAATTGTGTCAAGAGTTGGTGGCGGTTTCAAACAGTGCGCATTGTCAAATGACAGTGAAGTGACAGTAGCTCATTGTTTACAGTGTAACAGTTAATGATCAATTTACAATAATTTACATTAAATAGTTACTTTTAATTGCATTGTGTAGTGTATTATGTTCCGTAACACATCCGCGCATTAAGCTTAGAAATACAAAATTTGTGAAAAGTTTTTGAAGATACTATTTACAAACAGTTATTGAATGCAAGCCTGTGAGTATGATGAAAATAATTATTATAGACCTGAACTTCAATCAAACTACGTAAAACTTAATGAATACGCTTTGAATTGCTAAAAATCTGTTTTACGCCACGTGCAACTACGGCTATTTGTCAATCTCTTTCAAGTTCAATCGATCATGAAGACCATGTGTAGAGTTAATAATAAATGCTCAGAATGCGGAGCATTGAGTAAATCGCGAATTATATTTAATATTATTTGCCTTTTTATTTTGTAAATTCTTATTATAATTCTTTGGTTTTTTAAGGTCATCTTATTTTTAAATTCTTTTTCACTTGAATTATTTTTAGCGCTCCTCGTATATTTCCCATTTTGTGGACGCTAGTAAGTCCTTTCATCGATGAAAGAACGTGTTCTAAATTCGTGTTTTGCGATTCTCCATCAGTTCTCTCGCAGTATATTCCAGCTGAAAACATCCCGGAATTTCTTGACGGTCCATCCAAATGTGACATCGCTTCTGGAACTCTAGTACCTAAACGGCTTTATCGCATGGAAGTATTCGATGATGGAAGTCAACTTTGTGGAGACACAGTTTATAAAACAATTAGTGTTGTTGCTGGTCAACCTTATGAGGTATTAGCACCATAACGTTTCATATTATATAAAGGCAGAATTGGCATATTAGTTATTTTGTGGTGTTAGATGCGACAGCTTAAAAGAGTATTTTAAGCTTGCTGCTTATTTCAACTGACATTGTTCTTTTAATTTCAAATGACTATAAGATATTCCTTTTCTAGATAAATGAGATGCTTTAAAATGAGGTATGACGATATTTCACAGACTCTTTTGGGCTTGATACGAAGTTACTAAGCTGAAGACAAGTCGTGGAACCTTTATTTGATGAGATTTACAAAAAAAGAATACCAAAAATTTTGTTGGCAACAAAAATAGAATTGGAACTGTAGTTGTTGATTGCTGTTGAACAAGAAGTTGTGAGTGTGTAGTCAGTGTCCCTATATTCGCTTACCACATTTGGTATTTTCGCAAAAATTTGATATAACAGGACAGTCGCATATAGATTCATATTGTCTTCCTTATTGAAAGAGGTAATTTCGAATGTATAATATAGGAAATGAAGTAGCATTAGTTGTTTTTGATAAAGAAGAAAACATACCTCTTTTGAGATTTTACAAAAGCAGAGAAACCATACTTTGCATTCATTTGACGTCAATTCCACATGATTGATTTTCTTGCAATTATAAAACAGTTGTGGTATCAGTGGTAATCGAAAAAGACGGGAAATTACATTCTTGTTTAAGCAGTTTAAATAGTTCTATTTTAAAAACAGTTGAGCGTGTTTATTTATGAATGTACATTTTTTTGCCTTACAAGATTAAAGCCTACATTTCATTTCACTGTTTGAAAATAGCCGCCAGATGTGACCAAGCCAACGTGTATATGAGCGAATATTTATGTGAGTTTTATTGCAACAAATAAAATTATTTTTGTCAAAATTTCCAATATTATTTTGCGAATAGTTTTGATTTATTTACATTATATTTCTCAAAGTGCAAAATGTATACCAATAATGCTAACTTACCGCAAGGTCTTAAAAATCGTAATTTCATCTATGGATTTTTATATATTCATAATTTGTTCAAAACATTTTGTTCTGCCAATTCTCAATGTTGATGAAAAATTGCTTAGATTCTCATCCCAATCAATGAAAGCGACTCTGTGATCACATGGGATTTTGATGTGAAACGAGGTGATGTACGTTTTTCCGTTTTTCGAGGTCATGATCTGCCATCATCACAGCAAGTGTCACAGAGTGTATCACCGTCACTGCCACGTCAAGCAATCAATAGCCAATCAACGACTACCGTTGTTCAAATGGAGAAGTTAGATTCCGAGTTCACACTAATAGAGGGTCCATTAATTTGTAAAGATGGTAGCAGTATTCAGGTAATCTATCATCGTCTTTATTATCTACATTATTTAACCATTTGGAAATTCGAATACTGCTATTAATTTAGTTATCTCATCTTAAATTCACATACTCTATTTAATTTGTTTTCTGATTTCAGTTTGTTTAATAGCTCAGTGCAGAGATGGCAATGGGCTGGGCAGAGCTTGTGCTGAGCCGGGTTTGGGCCGAAGAAATGGAAAGATGGTCCGAAATTTAAAAAAAACTTAGCTTTATGTATAATAGTCCAAGCAATTCAATCAAATACAATGTATTCTATATAACAATGTGTTGAAGAATAAAATTTTAATTTTGAAGTTTTAAATTAGTATCATTTACTCTTCTAAATCTCAATGTAGAATCGTCAATTTCAGTGTGTAGATTTTATTAGAAGTGTCTATCATCCTAAATTTTGGTGTAGCAAAACTACAAATTAGAGAATATTTTTTGATAAGTATAATAAAAATGGGACTAATAGACATTAAAATTTAAATGGACCAGATTTGGGCCTAATTTTTTTGGCCCATGTTTACCTCTGGCTCAGTGAATGGTGAGTGTTAATAAGTCTAATATTCGAAATATGAAAGTAGTTCAATTTTAGTATACACTACATTGAATTTAAGAGTAAGATATCATTGATTAATTTTTAGGGAAGTCATGTCTGTAAGAAAGCCGGGTCGTTCGTCCTTCAATGGAAGTACCACTGTGCTCCTAAACGGTACACTGACGAGCGTGTGCGGGAAAAATCCAAGTTTATGTATTACACGGATGTCCTCAACGCTACCGATTATAAGTAAGTTGTTTACATTTTTTGGAGACCTAATACCAAAGTACAATTTAAATGCATTTCTTGTTTTTCTTCGATGTTTGAATTGCTATTAAGTAAACATGAACTAAAGGTGGTATCGATTGTGATTTTAACATTGTCTATAGTGATAGACGCAATTTCGTGTGCTAACAAATACATTCTTAGCATTGGACAAGTTTAGCCAGAGTGTTGATAACACTGCCAGCTCTCAACTGAGCAACGAATCTATTTCAATGAACTGTTATTTAATTTATGTTTTGCAGATAAAGGTCAGAATTCTTTAAATCAAAATATGTTTGCTATTTTGAATCACTAGCGAACATATTTCAGTTTAATCTGAAATAATAGAATATTTTCCAAATACCATCGCCTGAAATTCAAGGTTCCCAATTTGCCGATTTCTATAAAACGTAGATAAATTACAGCGTTAATGTCCATGCACAGAAAGCAGGCAACCAACAATGTTTAAAATATTTATCTAGTTAAGACTCTTAACATCTATATTTTTAACCTAAGCATTTCAATATTGGATAACATATTTTTATGGCCAAACGAAGTCGTGTCTGTGAATGACTTAATAGGCGCCAATTGGGATAGCCAATAGAATTTTAAGCTCCAGAGCTTCCTCAAAATTTGTTGCTATTATTCACTTCAGCATTGAACATTACAATTTGTACCTTTGAATTCCATTAAAATGCACTTCTATGGCTTAGAAATGCCTCACACCTTCTATTTGCTGTCATTCTTTTTCCAGTACTACAATAAGTAAACTAAGTATGAAGATGATCATTTCATTTTACTTGAATCTAAACCTAATATAGTACATGGTTGTCTTTTGGGATATTTTTTGAGGACACAGTGTACTTTTGTGAAAGTTCCCAATTTTTTGTGTTGTTTTACAATGCATAATCCTATTTTTTGCAACTCGTAATAATTGCATAACATATTTTTAGCAAAATTTGGATTAAAAGGTGCTCTGGGGAGAGGAGCAGCAAATAGCCAATTTTGTTCATAAATAGTAAATTGACTGCTCTCATATTGAAAAGTATACTTAATTGCGCTCCAGCTTTTGCTTTGCAACTTCTCTGGCAGGCATAATAATTCCTAAGTTTGTCGATTTCGTTTACAACACCATTGTCTAAAATGAAATAATGAACCTATTGTTTTTACTTGCCTTCTTTACTTTTCCGTAAATTTTATGATTATTTCTGAATAACCAAACCAATGAAATCTCTAGCTTCATTTATTATTTTGCTAATATCAGCAAACTCCCAATTTCGTTGTGTTGTTTTTTTAATTATTACTTTATACCAGAGGGGCTGACACCCATTTTTACAGAAAAGAAATTGTAAACAAGTTTTTTTGAACCAAGTAAATTTACACAAAATGCAATTGTCTGTTTTTAGCAGTAAATCGATTGATGACGTCTTGCATTTTGAGGAAAAAAGAACATTTTAATAGTGTCCGAAGATGCCCCAAAAAGGCTGTCGCCCCCCCCCCTGCCCTCCCATAAGCGCGCCACTGCTTTATACACAAGTGAAAAAATCAAATATTTAGAAGGTTTCCTCTTATTGAGACAACATACGCTAATACTAGTAAACAATTTAAAATATCTAAGTTCAAAGTTTACTACTGTGCCCTTTCGATTTAGCGCACTTTGAAATAAAGGAAAAGCGGAGTTATCTTTGCTTTTGATTTAAAGTGCATGTAAAATGAAGTATGAATTTATAATGGGTTTTATACATTTTGCGAATCCAGTACATGATTTTGGGCAGACTTCAAATATATTTGTACCTTCGTTATATCAATATATCTTTTCACTCTAACTTGTGCCAAATCAACCTATGAATGTGGTAAACAATTTTATTTAAGGCTTCATCTCTAGCGCGGTGAACTTTTGCGTCACATTTAAGTTTTTAGTAGAATGTAAATTGACATGTCCAAGTTAGTATTTTCAGCAGTTATCTCGTCGGAAAATGTAACCATCATGAAAAAGCAGTTGAGTCGTATTATCTCTGATCGGTTCATGGGAGTTAAAATGAATTGTTTAATTTTACAAAGAACCGCCAGAGGTTGGAACTGTCAAATGACGTCATTATTGAACTTCGTTCAATGAATGCGTGGTTAATTGTCGATGCGGTTTATCTTTAATGTTCGATACCAACGTTATGATCAAAAGAAGCGCCTCGATATCAAAAGATAATTGAAAATGTACAATTTTACTATGAATTTTCTACAATGTGATTTCTGCATGAGATTCCGTTATGCTAATCCAATAAATCTAAGTTGTACCTGAATATTGCCCATTTTTTCCTCATAAATCTATTGTATATCAAGACCTCTAACCGGGTGAAGAAAATGTGTTTGTTTTCAGAAACAAAAACTAATCAATTTTTCCAATTTAATGACATGTACTGTTTAGAGGTTCGATGAATAGCTTGCAGTCAATTGGAAGTACGCAATCTGCCCACAGTGAGCACTTACACCCGAGGATTGACAATAGTTTACCCTGAATTGCCAATTAATTTTAGTGTCTATTATTTTAATTATGGATTTGAAAAAATTATTTCGTTTAATAAATGTTTGAATTGGATCGATATGTTCAGTTACAATTTTAAGAGAGGGTCTTTGACTAGAGAGTATATGCATTTACTTATTACAAACTAATAACGGTAGAGTATATTCATTAATGACTAGAATAAGGGGCTGAAAACCATCCGCAAGTATTTATTTTTTTTATACAGAAATGGAATATTTTGCGACTGCATTTATATTTTTTTATTAATAGAATTAAACAATACATGTTATTTTTGTTATATCATAAAGCAAATTGATTTTGATAATAACCCATTTTCAAACCGTATTATATTGGTTTGCTTTTTTCAATAATACGAAAACTATATACTAAAGCGCTTTTCTAAAACAAAATGTTAGAGGCCATTAAATTTATCACTAGTCAAACACTGGTTGTTTGTTAGTACCGGTAGTTAATATGCTATATATGCTCTCACTTTCTAATATTCAATCATTGTCTTATAATTTAAGGATTTAGGAGCTAATATCAAGCTGTCATATGCATCGCCATCTTGAAATATTTGCGACAATTCCTGTTTCATGAACGCCTCAATTATTCTGAGAGTTATTAATGTATTACAATCAATGAAGTATAAATTAGAATAAGATAACGTAAACATAATCATTATATACATGTAATTATGAAAATTATATAAATGTATAGAATAATAGCTGTTCAAGGAGTAGAACACCCTCAGAAAATTTCACGTCATATGTCAATAATTGGATAACTGCTGCGAAAGCATTAGCATACTCGCCGGCATTATATGTATTGAAATACGTAACATTAATAATTTCAATATTGGTTGTAAATAGCAAAATCATAGCACACAAAAAAATAATATAATTGAAAATACAAGAACAAGTTAATTGATCGGTGTGGCGTTCTAGGTAGTACGCAATGCAGGAATTCCTTATGCTAGAGAGCAGAGATGGAAGTGTGCCGGATTTTTGTGAACTGTCCTGCCCATATCCACGTATTGACATCTGCCGCACGTTTTATATTCGACCGCCCCAAATCGCCCTACTCAAAAATTCTGCTCCAAAGCTACTTACGATGTTTTATTGCCCCATTTTTGTTCCAGACAAATTCATTGCACTACGCCACACCACCACTCAAATATTTTGAATCCTTAGTTCATAGAAGATACAGGATCAATTTTTATAATGTCATCTCTAGTATTACTACCAATAGGAATCTAATAACAAACGTGATGCCAATACATATCAATAATATTATTAATGCAAAAAATGAAGTTTAATTGTAACTCTATCAAGCTTTTTATAAAGCTAATATTTTATTTTATACATTTATGCAAGGACAATTGCATTCCTTTCAATTTAATTGCAAAGCCTATTGACTACAACTCAGATCAAAATGATCTATCTGATATCATTGAATAGAATCAAAATTTCATCAAGAGCTAAAAATGCAGGTAATTACTTTTTCAAAATGCTACCAAATTGCCAAGAAAATACATTTTTAAGCAATGAACTTTGATGTAAAAAATTCTTTTACAACCTCTGAAATGGCTAATCTCTTATTTCAATTTTTCTTAGCTAAAAAGTGTTTTGACCCCAGGGGTACCCACGCTAGAATAATTTTGAACCATACCCACCCTGACCCACTTCCATCTCTGCCAGAGATCTTAGATAAATAAGACAAAAACAATTTGAAAAATAATGCTATATTTCTAAGAAGAAAAAATGTAACTCAAATTGTTAATTGTTTAAATTTTAAGTGACTGTACATTTAATTTATAAAAATATAGGATTCTATGTTGAAAATCACCTAGATCATTATGTAAAAGCATAAAATGCACAATCAAGTTGATTAACAGATAAAAAAGGATGGCAGCAAGGTTCATGGCTTTTTAGTATTTGTCCATAATTTAAATAAAGAAGCAAATTGGCAAAATCGCACGTCTAACTATATACCGAGATAATTAGCGATGTGACGTGATTTGTAACTTTTCTTGCTACCAATCACTTAGTGTAACCGTGCCCTCATAAATTTCGAAAAAACAGTTTTGCAATTTTCGACATATTAAAATTCTTTTTGATATACCAAGACGAGAAAAACAGACAGATAATTAGCTTGTTCCAAGTTCAAGTGAACTTGTCAATAATATCAAACCATGTGCATAGTATAGAAGTTATTTTATTTGTGCGAATTCACCGTTACGATGTGTGCATAAGACAATTACATACGTTTTCCAAACATATCTTTTTAAATCCGGTGGTAATGCACCTTAGGCATGAAAATTTAACTTTCTACATTTCAACTTGACAAATGCTTAGTGAATCCAATGTTCAATTTTTCAACGATAGTATTGTAAATAAGACCACAATATGCTGGTAAATCAACGTTCTGGAAAAATTATACTTAGCTCAGCAAAAATCTAGATCATTTTTGGTTGATGTTCGTGCGGGTGACAGTAGTTAGAGCAGATGAAAATATTACAATTGTTAACACTCTACTCTGAGACGAGCCTAATATACCTATGGTAGTCTTAGTGATTATTGCTGGCATTATCAATGAATCTATATATTATTAATTCTTGTCTTTGTTGTTTTTATTTGTATTGCTTTTTGACGCAGTTAGAATTGTAAATAGTATTATATATTGTACAACCAACTTTAAATATAGATCTTTTCTTCCTTTCTTTCTTGTTTTGACGTATGAATTGCATTTGAGATTCACCAATATCAGTATGGATACCACATTAACCCGGGGATTTCAACAAGGCACTCAAAGTGATGGATGGAAGACTATGGCTGCACGTATTCAACCATGGCCTTGCCCTTAGGAAGATGATGATATTTGACCAAAAGATTATAAAATTCCAGGTCACAAGAAAGACTAAATAATGGCAGAGGGAAAAAAACACAAATTGTTTATTGGAATTTTTTTGAACTGAAGGTGATGATTACTGTGGCTGCAACATTTGTGGATCAATGTTACATTGAGATATTAAATAGGGATGCGACTGAACACATTGCAATTGGTATCAATCATCCTAATTCCCGCGAACATCTGCTAAAGCACAAACTTTTCTTCAGCAAAAATGTCAAATTGTTGCATCAACCAGCATATTCATTCGGCTTTAACATGCTAGATAGTCATTATTTGGCACAACTGGAAAATCGAATGCATAAAATGTATTTCACTAATAAAAATGAAGTTTGGGATGTGAGCAGATACAATTAGCGACCTAATAAAAGAAGACTAGCATCATTGTTAACTGATATAAGCAACAATGCTATAAATTCATAAGTTGCATATATTTAAGTTTATAAAATACTTGTATAATGTTTTTATTTTAATTAAAATTCTGCTTCCCCAATTAATACATTTAAATATCTAGGCATAGAATTATTCATTCTCACTCAGAATTTAAGTTTCATGCAAAATTTAAGCTTCTACTATCTGCAGCACTTATAATATTTGTATGTATTCTTGTATATTTTATGACACTATTCAGATAAATTATCAGTTTTTATTTGATAATATTTATCTGAATAAAAGTTATCTCATCTTATCTTATATTTAGTTCATGTATGTCACTATCGTCGGCATTTGATATAGCAACCTTGCGCGCTTTTAGTTTTACTTTGCGGTACTTAATTGGTGCCGCTTTATTAACTGTATTGCAAATTTCTTATTTATTAAGATTAGAAAATCATTTCTGTTTGAATTGAGGCTTCTAGCATTGAGATAAACAAATTTATAGTAATTACAGTAGTTTTTTTAGTTCATTTTCTGTTTGCGATTCTTCTAGAATTGGTCCTGGGTTGAGCTTAATATCTCCTGAAAGAAGTAATCTTATGGAATAAAAATAGTTATTGAGGTGATTAAGAAGAAGGCTACTGAATTTAACTGTATATGCCTAATATGTTAAATGGGGACATTTTGAAGCATGTGGATGTGGATTTATATAATATAGAGGTATATTTTGTAACATTACATAGATAACTAAATAATATATAATAAAATTTACCTTTTTCTGTACATTTTCATAATATTTCAGATGAAGGAGGCGTCGGAAGAAGAGTTCGGCAATTTGAAGAATTGGCAGCTTTTAGATAGGTGACATTTGGAATTCGAAATGAAGAGTGAGAAATTAGGCGAGGTTGGCAGAATCCTTTTAAGACGAAAGTGATATGAGCAATTCCTTGACGAGATAAGTGGATTCCATCTCGGGCGAAGAGGTTGGAGTTGATACTTCGTGGTGAATTCAGAAAGCTTTTGAAGACTGGAATAACATTGAATTTATTAGTAGAGAGACGTGATAAGTCTTCATGAAATCTAGTGATGACATGATTATTCTGTAGAGCAGAATGTTTACAGACTGGAGCAATTTCTAGGCTTGAGATGAGTGTGTTGTTGATGGACATTTTGAGGTTGAGGCGAGCGATTTTTTGGATGATATCATCTGAAAGATTCATATCGATGAGGAGAAGGTGAAGGCGATCTGGAGTTTTTTACATTAAGAGGAGTATATGATGGAGTTTCTTCTAAGAATGGTGAATGAGTAGGATTAGTGGCAGAGGCTGATGTAGAACTGAGAGAGTTTTTGAAAAAGAGCAGGAGAGCTTCAGCGGCGTTTTCTGTATTAAGGCGAGAGAAGAGTTGATAAAGCGGCGATTTCTCTTTGTCTTTTATAAAAGCATTTGCCGCATCCAAGGACGTAGCACCAGCAAAGACGTTCGAAATGATTGCTTCAAGAAGCGAAAGCGAGACCTGACCGTCTCCTGTGACATCTGACATATTGAATAAAATAATAACAAAATAGTAAAAAACGAATGTTGTCAATTTCAGGTTTCTTCAAATAAGAATAACTCCCTTACAATATTTGGGAATCTTCCCCTAAAAATATTTTAAAATTTGCAAAAATGCTTCTTTCATTTTTTAAAAACCCTTTATATATACTTAAATATACTGCTTCCCAACAGATTGCCAAATGAATTAGCCTAAGCTAAAATGACAGGCAGTCAGGAAATTTATCAGAAACTTGAAAATCAATAGGTCGAAAAAATTGCTTTTCCAAATGGGAAATATTAGATATTTAGCGTTTATAAAAATCCATGGAATTTTATACTTTAAATAATTTTTGTATTTGATCTTGTATTGCATTGCTATATGTTTGGTTTTATAAATAATTGCAAATATAACTCAGATCAAAAATGGAATATTTACTGCATAGGTGATGTCATGTGTTAATTATTTATGAATTGAGGCTGGTAATAGTTAACTATTTTAGCAGTTTGCCACTTTGTTCTTGATGATCATCAATTAATGCTAACTTTCCTTATATTATAAAGTACAGACGTTTTTCACTTTCAAATGCATATGTTTGCATAACTTGCTATTCCATAAAGAGATACCTCTTTAGATTTTTCCTAAGCTAAGCAACTTGTTGAATTCTAAAAGTATTGAGAAGAAACTTTCATCTAAAAGATTAATTGCATGCATTTTCATAAGTATATTTGTAGAACAGAAGGGTTGCATAAGCCACTAAACATGAAACATTAACGTCATCCAGGAACTAACATGATTCGCTACAATATCGGTTAAGTATTTATGTACCTGAATATTGTTCTAATTGCTACACATAAGAACACAATGGAATGCGAGCAATGTAGCGTGTTGAAAACTAAGCACGCGACATACAGTAGTTCTTAAACATTTGTGGTTAATGCATATAAAAGAATATAGTATTAGACTTGTAAGCACACAATAAATGTTTTATTTATATACCATTCAATGGTAAGGTATGGATTCATCCGTAAAATATCAATAACTTATCTTGCAGTATGCAGGGAACATCAATTGTTTTCCTAAGTGTGATTGCACTTATCATTTATAAGAAAGTTACCATATAGTCTTTGTACAATAAGTTCCACATAAATTAAATCCAGAATAGCAATCCAAACTATGGCTTCCTAAGCCAAAATTATATTATATATCCACGAGCATTCTTGTGGCATGAAACGTCTGTGCATACAAAATTCTTTAAAATCAAGCGATATATGAAAGATGGAGTTAAATTTTATCAATAAGTTCAGAAATTTTAGTTATAATTAAATAAACATAACTTTGAAATTATCAGAATGCTCCGAATATTACGATTGCAAAATTTGATTTCTAATTTAAAATTGCTTGATTTTAACCATCAAGTATAATGTTGCACTCAAATTACTGTCATAGTATAATTTAATTAATAGAACTTTAGATTTTGCCTGTCAGTTTATTTAAAAGAAAATTAATTTCGTATAATGAAGCAAAATGACTTAAAAATTTGAAGGAGGTTATAATTGCTGTTTAACTAATAAATTACAGAAGATTTTAAACAAATCAGGCATTTGGTTATTGTCTTTGACAACAGTATAAATTAAATAAACGTGTGATCGCGATCATAAATAAAATTTCAGATCAGATAAGTCACTAGGAAGTATATCAGTACTCTAATAATTTGTTCCATTGAACTAGGCATACATTCTTCTGCATTGAATCACCGCATTTATAGTAGTACTAGAATGTACTATGGCATTTCTTCATACGACACACATTATTATAAAGTAATAAATAACTACCAATACCTTAAGAAACCTACCATGTACCGTAAGCTTACGTGATTGGTTGGCACCCCCTTGTTAAGAAGAATAATTTCTTTATATCGATTGACAATAAAAAATTGATTTATATTTATTTTAAAATAGGCCAAGTTAAAGAGGCATTTTAAACATTCCAAATATGTAGAAAAGAATAAATTGTAAACAGAGGCAGGCGATATGATAATACCCCCTACTTGTGTCAAATATAAAGAAAATCATGTACAAGCACTTTGTCAAATAAATGGCCCAATTTACATGTATATTACAGTTTCACCTTGTTCCATAATTACAAAGTAAGCCAAGGAAAGAGGATAATGTAAAACAAGCTGTAGATGCCGTCCAAAATGAAATTTCGCAAGCTGAAGCCAGCAAATCATTCGACATTGCAAGATCCCCTCTATAAAACAAGATCAGTCAAATCATATTTTAGCTAGTATGCAAGCATACTATCATTAATTCATTAATACTTCCTAAAATTGCTTTTATGCTTCATAATTTTATAAATTTCTTTAGACAAAGACACTAAGGGAAGTGATCCAAATTCAATACGTTAACAACACCGTTAACATATGGTGTTCTGCGTTAACATACCGTAAACCAAATCGTTAACTTACACTCAAAATAAATTCGCTAAAGATGAAGTTTACGTTAAAGGCTTGTTTTTTCCGCAAATGTTAATACAAATAACTTTGACATATTTAGGTTCTGCACATTTCTTCAAATATATCTATGCAAATAAATTTATTAGGCGTATGCTGACATTTGAAGCTAGAATAGTTGTTTACGGTTGCATTTTCACTTGTTAACGTATTGAATTTGCATCACTTCCCTAATGAATATGACATTTGCTTTCCAATACAATTCAATTTGTCTATGTGTATATAATTTGCAACATCTACAATAATTTAGTCAAAATTTGTCATATGCCAAAATTCCCCCAACCAAAAGGTAACATCAATAGTCCAGGGAAAATTTAATGCAGGTTTTGGCTTCTTTCTACATTAGTGGCATCAGTAAAACACAAATTTAAATATATTAAGCTTTTTTGTGTATAAATAAAATTGGCCTTTTAATGTGAGAAACCTGTCAAAATTATCCCAGTTTAATAACCGAGGTAAATCAAAATTTATATATATTTATATATATATATACTTGAAAACATACATGTATATACTTGATGCATACATTAAATCACTTTTCCAAATAATTAAATATGTATTATTGAATGTTATTGTATCTACAAGAATTCTGGACGTAAAATAAATTTTAAGCATTGAATGATTTAAATAGTAAATAAGGTTATCGGAAAAGTGTGTTGCTGATAACTGATGACATGTCTGAGTACCTTGTAAAAGCGACTGCAACCCAAAAAACAAATATATAACTCACATCGCAATTGCATAAACGAATTAACATAACTTATGAAGATAACTATTAAATGCTACGTCCAGTAAAGGTTCGTAGACTGGAAAGCCATTTATAAAATTTTATGATTTTCCAAATGCAAAAATATTTTCTTTAATTGTACAATAAGCGACTTATATTAATCAATTTGTCTAATAGCTTTAGGAAAAATATTCTATATGCTGACTGCAACTCTTATATTAAGACTGCTTAAGGATTCTAAACGAAATTTTGAACAAATGTAAATTCATCAAAGGATTTGTGTATAACTAGAATCTGAAGTAATGGAAAGAAAACAATTTACTCAAATTATATTCTTAACTTTTCAGTTTCCATTCATATTGCACATAAACTTTGTCAATTAGCATTATTACTAAGTGAAAAGTTTTTTAAGTAGATTTAGAATTGCGCATTACAGTGTGACATTTAAGTGATGTAATTCACAAGTTATAGCATTTAGTCGAAATGCATGGTGTTCACACAATTGGTGAAATAGCAGAATAAAAATGCATACCAGCAAAATTAGCATCAGTATGCTTCAAAGAATTAGTAAATAACAAAAAAACTGTTAAAATTTGAATGAATTTGAACTTAGAGGCATTATGCAGGTGTATTGTATTCGCAAAATTAACCAATTTGTCAATTTTTTTCAATATAGTTTCAAGGCTTTAGAACAAATATTTCCTTAACCACAATATAAACGCAAGTGTAAATATATATTTAAAATTTATTTTCCATTTCGTTGAATTTTTCAAAAACTGGGGTAAAGTGAATTGGAATTTCATGGATACGAAGCTAGAAAGTACAAACCAGTGTTAACCGTTAGAATACACTCGGTAAAAAATACCAAGCCGTACGATTACTGATACGTAGAATAACAAAAGAGTTTTCGAACAGTTAAAATCTCTTAATGTTTAATGCATAGACATATAGTTTTCCCACTATTATAAAAAAATTGTAATTTATATATAAAAAATAACCAAAATATTCTAAGTTTACTATCTGCTCATTTCATTTATGTCATTTTATGTATAACAGGCACTAGAGATGCGCCCCAAACGAACTCGTGCCGTCAGGCGCGTATCGAGAATTTCTAAAAGGGGAGGGCGCAATTCTTATCCGAGACATATAGGCCTAGGTAGATTTTTCAACCTCTTAGCATAATGCCGTGCTCGTCCGTGCATATATGATAAATAAACCAAAAAGACAGACGGAGGTAATAGGAATACCATGAAATACTACTTTTTTGCACTTTATGTCAAACCAAAAGACTGGTGATCAATATATCGATCAGGTCGTATGAGAATGAATTGAATTGACCTGCCCCAATGAAGGGGGCAGGCGCAAGGGCTTCTCCCTAAATACGTCCCTGCGTGCCGTACAAGGATATAATGCGGCACAAATCCATAACTCTGCTGAATAAAAATATATACCCACAGCACTTGGGAATGCTGTGAGTATAGAGACAAAATAGTTCTCGTACGTTGCAAATTTCATGCCGTAGCAAGGCGTGGGTTACGAGGGATACCTGTGTATTATACCTTCTAATATATGTTTAAACACTGTATTTGAATTAACTACAGAAAGTATTTGTACAAGAGATGTTTTTTTATTTCAATTTAAAGTTAGATTTCTTTGATAATTAAAGTAGAAACAATTACTGGAATAAGAAATGCCTTTAACTAAAAGTAAATTTATGTGAAAACATTTCAATTGCTGTAACATATTTTCTAAGGACATCATTTACGCAGATGGGACCTCAAGGTTGGTATACCGAGAAAATTGAGATTTCCAGACAGCTGTTGTTATTAATATTACAATAATAATTATTTCCTCAAAGACTACAAGGGAATTGTGCAAATAGGGCGTAGTAAAATATTGTATAATTTTGGCAAGCGTTCTGTAAGTAAAATAGAGATTAATAAGCTTATGACTAGGACGTATATCATTCCAAGCAATCTATATGTATAGTCCTGCTATATATATATATATATATAGTCCTGTGAAAAAGTTTAGAATCATTTTCTGAAAATTATGATTTTCAAAGATTGTTGTTGTTTGCTACGATCAAAACTCATGACTACATCAACGTTATACAAAATAAAGTTTGAGTCTTTATGGTCCTAAGGAAGGCATCAAACCTACAACAAATGAAACTCCATGCCACACAGCCAATATAGGTATCTTAAGCTGGATTTGGTCTTTTAGATGGTTGGCTTATGTGTTCTCTCGACATTAACCCAATAAAATTTTGTGAAGAAGTACGATAGTAACTGGAACTATAGATCATATGAGAAACTGATAGTAGTCATTAAGGAAGTGTGTTGTGGAGGTATCCCGCCTAAATACTTCCATACTCTCATCCACTAAATGCCTCAACAAATTGCAGCTTGTCTAACAATGCAAAATGTGCATACAAAACATTGAGTTTTCGGTGTAATGAAAAACTTTTCATATGCAGCATTTATTCCGGAATAAGGGAATTTTCATTATCAATCAATTATACACCCAATCAATTATGCTAAACAAAACATGCTCAAAAANAAAACATTTCAATTGCTGTAACATATTTTCTGAGGACATCATTTACGCAGATGGGACCTCAAGGTTGGTGTACCGAGAAAAGTGAGATTTCCAGACAGCTGTTGTTATTAATATTACAATAATAATTATTTCCTCAAAAGACTACAAGGGAATTGTGCAAATAGGGCGTAGTAAAATATTGTATAATTTTGGCAAGCGTTCTGTAAGTAAAATAGAGATTAATAAGCNGCATGCAAAACATTGAGTTTTCGGTGTAATGAAAAACTTTTCATATGCAGCATTTATTCCGGAATAAGGGAATTTTCATTATCAATCAATTATACACCCAATCAATTATGCTAAACAAAACATGCTCAAAAATTAAAATTTTTAGAAAATGTTTCTCAGGACTGTATATATTAGAGGTGGGCGCCGCCGGCAGCCGACTACTATTGGCGGTGCAGACTCGATATGGTTGGCGCAGCCGGCTGAGCGACATCTATAGAAGAACTGGATTAGACTGTATAATATTCCAAATAGAAACCCTACAAGACCCATTGCCCTGTAAAAGCCGTATATGATGCAAGCAGTATTGTGAAACTATCTATCTCCTCATGCACTTGCAGGCAATCTGATTAATAAGACATAACTTAATCAATGTTAAATGTCACTACCCCATCAACGAAATTAAATGTTGTTTCCCTTTTATGAAACAATTCGTTGTCTTGATACAGTTGTATTTATCAATCGGCTCATCCGTCTAAATATGTCGGGGGCGGCGGCTCAGTCGGGAGCCCAGCTCTAGTATATATACATATTTTTTCCATTTTACCAAGGATGCTCATTTTTAAGAGTATGAAGCATATATTTTTTCCAATATTTTTTGCAGCATACTAATCATATAATAATTTAATACTTTCGCCAAAAATTGCTTACTTAAGATATCTCATTTTTTTAAATTTGATATACATATATTTTTTTTTGAAAAAACCTGAAACTCAAACATAAGAAGTTAGATCACTATTAAAAATGCGCAATGTAAAAATTTTTGGATAAAATAAATTACTATGGCTTTCCATAAAAAAAGGCTTTGGATATTATGGAAAATCGGCGATGGATACAAATCAGGGTCCGGATTTGATTGCGTCACACACAACGCAAGTTTTAACGCAATTTTGACCTAGTTTAACATTTTGCACAATTTTTATGGTTTAAAAGCAATATTGTCCTTCCGATGAACAATCAGCGATATTTGTCTAAGAAATGGACAATACTTCTAAGAAATACGACGTCTGTTATATTGTCGTCTGTTTTCCCTAGTGGAACAAGTGTCTGAGACTACAATGCAACTATCAACCAGGTTATTTGTCGATGTTGTGCTATTGGCATCGATTATTCCGCTTCGAATTTTATCTACTGATTGAATACCCACATTGAGAGCGCCAAATATTCCAAACAGATAAGCCTGTCAAACAAAAGTCAAAATCTACTGAAATTTAAGCCATCGAAGCCTGGAAACATATTTGAGAAGCTCTCAAAAGAAGATTATCACTTCTGGAGGAATTTACAGGCCAGTCAGTGCCGAAACCCACTACACTGAGGAAAAATTATGTGCCAAAGTTATACGAAGAAACAATTGTCAAAATACGCGGAGAGATCGAGGGGAAGGACATTTATGTTATGACCGATGATCAACAGATCCCCCCGGTAGGTTCCTTGTGGGTATTCTAGTCGGGCGCTTGATCATATAGGTAAACCTTTTCTTATTGAACTAACTGAAGTTGAAAAATCCGACAATGTGGTTATAAATCAACTTGTTTGTTGAGCTCTGACATCGGATTACAATAGAAAGCTCCATTTGAAAAAGTTCGATTATTTGTCACTGACGGTGAATCTTGCTTGTCAAAAGCAGGGCGAAATTTAAATTTTTTTATTCAAATCTATTGCACGTTACATGTTTCTGCCATGCATTGATGCGTGTTGCTGAATAGGTAAGATTTTGATATCAGAAAATCGAATTCTTGATCAAAGGTAATGTCTGTTCGAAAGATCAACATCCAGGAAGAGAATGTGTCAGAACCTAATTGCATTGCCCCTACCTCCGAAGCCAATTATTACGCAATCGAACACATTCTTGGAAACTTGTTTTTATTATGCAACTCATTACGCGGAATTCAAACAGGTTTTGATCCATCTAACAGAAGAACCTGATTTCAATTTAGCCAGTAGCCTTTTGGATTTAATGAACGAGGTGGTATTGGAGCAGAAACTCGCATTTATTTCGTGTAATTTCAAGAGTCTTACACTCGCTATAACAAAGCTTCAGGGCAATTTGTCAATTACAGAAAGTTTTGTTATTTTAAAGCAATTAACTGATTCCATTGAACGTGAACCCTATAAGACGAAACTATCCGTGGTTTTAGCAAAAAATCGGGATTTAACGAAGCTGCCGCTGTTGTCTGACATAATTCTGGGAAAGTTTGTTGAGAAACAGCAACTGAGCCCTCAAGTGGCCAAAAAATTCAAGAATGCCCCCATTGTTTCCGTGAACATAGAACGTGTCTTTTCGGCGATGGAAGAGTTTGTGACACCACTGCGAATGAACTTGACAGTAGACAACTTGAAACAGTATGTCATCATCAATTAGAGCAACGCTTTTCTTGATTTTAAGGAGTGATATTCTTCAATAAATTGTACCATAAAACTGTTTTTCTTCAGTATTGAAGCGTGTTTTTGCGCAATTTAGATGTATTTTTAACGCAATATTTAGGGCAATTTTAAATAACTTTAAACGCAATAAAATCCAGTCTTTAATACAAATCCCATAGTATCTAGAGCCCATATATATATATATATATATATATATACACGTATGTTGTTAATCTGCAAGATCATATATAATAAAATCAAGAANTTTTATTCAAATCTATTGCACGTTACATGTTTCTGCCATGCATTGATGCGTGTTGCTGAATAGGTAAGATTTTGATATCAGAAAATCGAATTCTTGATCAAAGGTAATGTCTGTTCGAAAGATCAACATCCAGGAAGAGAATGTGTCAGAACCTAATTGCATTGCCCCTACCTCCGAAGCCAATTATTACGCAATCGAACACATTCTTGGAAACTTGTTTTTATTATGCAACTCATTACGCGGAATTCAAACAGGTTTTGATCCATCTAACAGAAGAACCTGATTTCAATTTAGCCAGTAGCCTTTTGGATTTAATGAACGAGGTGGTATTGGAGCAGAAACTCGCATTTATTTCGTGTAATTTCAAGAGTCTTACACTCGCTATAACAAAGCTTCAGGGCAATTTGTCAATTACAGAAAGTTTTGTTATTTTAAAGCAATTAACTGATTCCATTGAACGTGAACCCTATAAGACGAAACTATCCGTGGTTTTAGCAAAAAATCGGGATTTAACGAAGCTGCCGCTGTTGTCTGACATAATTCTGGGAAAGTTTGTTGAGAAACAGCAACTGAGCCCTCAAGTGGCCAAAAAATTCAAGAATGCCCCCATTGTTTCCGTGAACATAGAACGTGTCTTTTCGGCGATGGAAGAGTTTGTGACACCACTGCGAATGAACTTGACAGTAGACAACTTGAAACAGTATGTCATCATCAATTAGAGCAACGCTTTTCTTGATTTTAAGGAGTGATATTCTTCAATAAATTGTACCATAAAACTGTTTTTCTTCAGTATTGAAGCGTGTTTTTGCGCAATTTAGATATATTTTTAACGCAATATTTAGGGCAATTTTAAATAACTTTAAACGCAATAAAATCCAGTCTTTAATACAAATCCCATAGTATCTAGAGCCCATATATATATATATATATATATATATACACGTATGTTGTTCATCTGCAAGATCATATATAATAAAATCAAGAAATTGAAATGTCAATTGGAAACACTACTATTTGCTGCTTTGAAATATTTAAGAACTTATCAATTTATTTATTTGGCTTAAATTGCACTAAAATATGGGAACTGGTCGTTTTCTAATCTAGACAATTTATGGTTGAAGTGATGTGGTATGACAGTTACATTGAGGGGCATAGCACATTTTTTATGTTAATATGATAAACATATCCTAACAACCAAAAATGATAATGGCAAATTACATTTTAAATGTTATCAATGTCCAAAATTGGTAATAACTAAACTTATAAATATATATATATATATATTAGATTAGGCAAACGTAATGTTATCAATAGAAAAATTGAGGTATAGTTTCAAGAAAGTAATCATTTTAGAAATTAATCAATCGTTCTATGGAATTTATAAAAAAAATCCTCAACCTGTACATTACCATGTGAAATTTACATAGTACAATTATATAATTTGCATAGATATTTTTTTCTTAGTAAAAAAAGCAAAAATACATTACAAATATTTCAAATTTCTCCTAAAAAGACATTAAACATTTTTGTATTTGGTAAGCTTATTTTTCAAAATTTACAATGCAACTTGAGGTTTTACACTGAAAAGAGTATGCCATTAAAAATTTAGGTTGTTGAGTTTTTAATTCAAGAAGCAACCGAAGGATTATTTCTTAGTCAGTGTAAATTCAGTGTTGCAATTTAAATTAATAGAAATAACAAGTTGAGTGTATATTAAGGATACAATCCTGACAAGCACAAAGGCTTTATAAGTTTTCTTGTTATATAAGTGTCAATTAAGTTATAGATCCTTCATTCCAATAAAATTGTCAGCATAAACACTTTGTTGATGAATCAAGACAAATTAGAAATTGCACTATAATTTCCATTACAAGAGCAAACAATATTTTTCCTCATAATATTTCTTCAGCATGTCTGTCATAAAATTTGTATTGAAAAATCCTCATGTATAAATATTGTATATTAGAAGAGAAATATAAGCAAGGATCGCTAGATACCTAAATACAATTAACATTCTATTTGCATGGACAACATACATGCAGTCTGCAGTGGATTCTACACTATATACGAAAAATACCCAAAATTTACCGTCATAGAACATAAAAGTGCATACACGAACTTTATTGGATACATGCATGTTATACGAAAATAAGTGAACCGCATTTACTGTCATTGATCCGGGGCATTTTTTTCGCTTCTGATCAATCCGGTAGTGTTTTCAATCTCAAAATTTTTACCTACCACTGACCGAATATTGCTAAGCAAGATTTGAGAAACGTAGGATTCTGCTTAGTTTCTTAAAATTAAATAGATTTGATACCACCTGGGACAATTATGCCACCCGTGTTCCTTAGTCACTGTGCGTGACCGTATTTCAGTGTGATTAGGTCTAACATGGAATTAGAAACAAAAATGAATACATGAATAAACGAATTTCAGAAATTTTACAATTTCTTGTAAAAATTTACTACTATATTAAAAATTAGGTAAATATTAAGCCCGGCCTGTCCCACGTCTAACCGACCCATTTACAACTTTGGTTCAATTTAAATATATAGTTTGCTGCAAAAAAATGAGACTGAACACCTATTTTTTCACGCTTTGTGGAAACGTATTGAGACGTTTTAGAGGAAAACTATAAAAATAAAAGACAACGAGAATTTTGTGAACTTTAAAATGGTCAAACAAAAAAGGAATTAATTAAACTGGTACTTCCTAATTATTTGAAAACACTTATCAAACAAATTGTTTTGCTTTGCAAGCTTTCTACTTGATTTCTTCGGAATGGAAACGTTGGAACAGCTTGAAAACGCCTTTACGATATCGCAAATTTCTCGATCAACTTATTTTCGAAAGCTGAAAAAAATTCGACAATTAGAATCTCTCAAAAGAAGAAAAGGAAGTGGACGCCCTCGAAAAATTATTGGAAAATTCATTCAGAAAACAGTCGCAATTGCTCTCAAAAATCCCTATATTTCTGGGAAAAAAATTGCAAACCGACTTCAAACTGAAGCCGACATCTCTGTGCATGAAACCACAGTTCAGAGAACACTGAAAAAAAGTGGAGTTACAAAAATTGGCAGAAAAAATCGACTTCTGATTACAAAAGAACATCAAGAAAAAAGATTAAATTTCGTGAAAGATTGGAAAGACTACACTTTTGAAGATGTTTGGATAACTGATGAGTGCGTATTTCAACTACACAGAAACAAAGTACAAGTGTGGTCGTCAAAGAAATGTCCAAGACCAACAAAAGCGGTTCCAAAGTTCGACCAAAAAATTATGGTTTGGGGAGCACTTTCCTATCGTGGGTTTTATTTGAAAATTTTAGACGGAAAAGCCACAATCGACAGTCAAAGATATTGCCAAATTATAGCTGAATTTATGCCTTATGCTGATGCTTTATATGATGATGGATGGATACTCCAACAGGACGGAGCAACCCCGCACACGTCAGCAAAGACAAAAAATTGGTTTTCTGAAAATAATATCCAGTTTTTGCAATGGCCACCAAGTTCTGCTGATCTTTCTCCAATCGAAAACGTGTGGCAGATATTGAAAAATGACGTTGAGAAGAAAAATCCGAAAAATATCTCCGATTTAAAAGAAAAAATTCAAGGAAGTCAACACATTTTGACATCTGAAATGAAGTCCAATTTAATGAAATCAGTTTCAGTTCGTTTGAATGAAGTTATTTCTACAGTAGGAAAACAAATTAGACTTTGATGCTTTTTACTTATAGTCCTTTAATTTATCTTTAAAATCTTACCTTTCTTAAGTTGTTACGTTCATTAGTTCAAAAGTAATATGCCTTTTTTCTAGTATCATTTTTTTTGCAGCCAACTATAATATAATAAAATACTTTATTATAATATTTGATCCAATAACAACATAAAAAATGGCAATTACAATTGGGCGCTCAGTACAAGGCCACAACGGAAATAAGCATTGGCTGAACCCAGGACAGATTCTGCAAACTTTCTCTCCGAATCATTTGAATTTGCTCCAATTCGGCTCATTTCAAACGAATTACATGCGCTTTGTCAAATGCACTTCTTCAATTTTGCTTTTGATAAACTTGGTTTAGGCGTGTTAGACTTTTTCAAAGCCATATTAATGCTGTAAAAATATATTGACATTTTGGGTTGTCTCTTTTTCTTGAAGCATCTATCTACAATTCTTCTCTGTTGTAAAACAACAAAGCAATTTATGGAAATTTTTCAATAATACGATGTTAACCTGGTCGAAGTAATCTCTGAGCAAGCCGTAATGAACCATCCCAGAACAATCAATTATGTATGCAAGACATAGATGAATGACGTAGAAATCGTTAACAACTATGAAACTGGAAAAATAATCAATTAATATCCAGATTCCAATGTTGGAAGTTGCCACATATTGAAGAGCGGAAATAAATAGTTAAATCCAAAATAATGAACATTAATAAGAACTTAAGATCCACTAGAATTGAAAACACTAGAAACTAAGAAGACATGCAATATATTTGATTAGAAAAGAAATACTTGGTTCAACTATTGTATACCTGTGAAGAATGTCACTATTCTTACATCAGTGAAGTAAAGTGAAATCTCCAAACACAGGTTAATGAACACTTATCAAGGCACTTAAATTCTGAAACTTACACTCACTAACATCGAGGAAACATCAATAATTTTAAGATCATACTCAAAACGCCTAAAATTTCTGAAGCCCTAATTTTTAGGAACTCGAAAAAACAAAGATTAATGAATATACAAAGCATGCCAACACTTTGAATACCAGTACTTTATAGTGTACGCATTTCTTAACAACATTAAATGAAGTGTACTGTAAATTATATTACCACAAATTTTGTATATATATATATAAATTCAAAGGAAATTATAAATATTAAAATTTTGTTTGATATTAAAGTGTTGGATTAAAACTACAAATATTTTGTAGAATTACAGAGTGAACCATCACTGGAATTCCAAATTTACGGCCTTTGGGAATGCTGCAAAATTAATGTAAATAGATTGACACATTTCTCACTATTCAATCTCAGTGACTTACTCCAGCACATAAATTCATTCTTATTACAAACAATTATTTAACAAATTACAAGAATTCATTCTTCTCCTGCAAGCAAAGAAATTATTCGAGAAATATTAGTGTTATTCNAGAAAAATCCGAAAAATATATCCGATTTAAACGAAAAAATCCAAGAAAGTCAACACATTTTACATCTGAAATGAATTCCAATTTAATGAAATCAGTTTCAGTTCGTTTGAATGAAGTTATTTCTACAGTAGGAAAACAAATTAGACTTTGATGCTTTTTACTTATAGTCCTTTAATTTATCTTTAAAATCTTACCTTTCTTAAGTTGTTACGTTCATTAGTTCAAAAGTAATATGCCTTTTTTCTAGTATCATTTTTTTTGCAGCCAACTATAATATAATAAAATACTTTATTATAATATTTGATCCAATAACAACATAAAAAATGGCAATTACAATTGGGCGCTCAGTACAAGGCCACAACGGAAATAAGCATTGGCTGAACCCAGGACAGATTCTGCAAACTTTCTCTCCGAATCATTTGAATTTGCTCCAATTCGGCTCATTTCAAACGAATTACATGCGCTTTGTCAAATGCACTTCTTCAATTTTGCTTTTGATAAACTTGGTTTAGGCGTGTTAGACTTTTTCAAAGCCATATTAATGCTGTAAAAATATATTGACATTTTGGGTTGTCTCTTTTTCTTGAAGCATCTATCTACAATTCTTCTCTGTTGTAAAACAACAAAGCAATTTATGGAAATTTTTCAATAATACGATGTTAACCTGGTCGAAGTAATCTCTGAGNTATTAGTGTTATTCAGTAAAGCAATCAAATTAGCTAGTCTGTTTACTATTGAATGAAACACTCTAAACATAACGCGCCATTGTGTAATCTTGCCTTTTAGAACAAATTTTAGCTTAGTACAACAATTATTTTAAGCCTGTCGAGGCCACTTAAAATAATGGCCTAATATTACCAACACATATTAAATGCAGTGCGCTAAGCCTTGCTTACGTAGTAGTTCAAACGAATAACGTGCAGCGCATATCTGAATAAATGCAATATACAACAATACATATTATCCAAAAAAGTAATGCAACTTAATATTTTTGATTAACCCAATTCAGAAAAATTATAAACAGTGAACCTCTAAGTACTTTGATGCATGGTGGAAAATGGGTTACCTTACCTCAACCATGCTACGAGTGGGATAAACCATCGAACGTGTCAGGTCATTTACAAGCACTAGGTGGAAGAACACTAAAAGAGTTATGGGACAACTTAATAAGTTTAACATTTGAGTCTGTGAAATTCTTATAAATTTTAATTATTTTTGTAATTTTTATTGATTTTGGATCGTTTTTATTAAACTAGTCAGTCACTGGTAAACGGGCCGGGTTGAGTTGTTGGCCTTTTCTAGACGGATCAGGTCGGGTAAGGTGGTGTATCCAAAAAATGGCCAGTTGCCCACACTGCTTTGTTGACAATGCAGAAAGAGGCGCATTTGGTGATGAAAATTAAAATGCTTAACTGATTCAGAAGTATTATGTGATGGGCAATTAATATTAAGACAATAATTCTTCAAGATCTTCAGAGTTCAGACAGTCTCACTATGCAGCAACACATTGAATTACAGAACCTTTCAAAGAAAATGAAAATGTGAAATGCTTAGTTTTAAAACTTTGCTCATTTTGTTTAGACATATCTACATGTTTTTTAGAAATTGCATATTCGTACACCATCAATAGAAGATTGCATTTTTAATAAATTATACAAACCGCCGATGTCTTGCTGGCTGATCCAATTATTCAAATGGCAAATTATATTATCTTACAAAGAATTTTCCCAGACAAATCAAAGTGAGATTTTTTCATCAAATATCGTCGACATTTCCATCAAATTAAACAAAGCTAAAGTTACTTTCTGATAGGCTAATTTTAATGTTCTAAGAAATTTTGCTAATATTGAAGACTTTGAAATTTGTATTTGAACAATCAAATTTGAAGTCGGATCTTCAAATAGTTCAAATTCAACGTCGAATCGGTTCCATCACTCACGGCGCTACGTAATCAAACTTTGTAGCAAGGGCTGTAAATGGATTTGATGAAGTAATTAATTGTATAGAAACATGTATAAATAAGTTGCGTTAATGTTTCAATGTAATATGGGTCATTGTTTTGAATGCACGCTTGCAAGAGATTTAGACATTTTAGTGTAAATTTTTTTGATTTTAGTATAGAAACTTTGTACTTTTTAGTATTATTTATCTATTTTTACTTTTAATGAATTTCACGTATTTTATCTATTGTCATGAATCAAGACATGTAGAAGTATTGAAATTGGGTCACATTTTGACACAACTTTGGGTTGGGATTAAAACAAGGCCTTTGTAAGCACGAACTTTAGATCTGCAATAGAATTTATTAAAATGAAGCCAACAAAACACCTCACGCAGCAAATTTAAAGAAATAGTTATTGTGAACACATCTAGAAATATTTTAATAATTTGGCTTTATTTTACATTATATCAATAAGTTTCCTACTTTTTGTAAATCAAACAATTCAAGTTCAATCAAGCTTTAGATTACAGAGTTTTATATGCAAGATTTTATATCTAAGCCTTTTGCTTTGAATCATTGAAATTACGACTTATTTTGTGTTTGTTTCAAAGCAAATGCAATGGTAAGAATGGTTAAAAGTGGAAAACATTGCTTTTTTGAATACCTAGAAGGATATCGCTGCTCTAACTGCGTTTAGCGCTTAATTATTGTTTGTTCTGCAAATTCCGAAAACCCGTGTTCAAACGTAATAAAAACTCAATAGAAGGGGGTTGGATAAAAAAAAAATTTGTTGAATTTTAGATTATGATGGGTTGGGTCAATATTTTTTGACACATTTAATTGAAGTCTTGAGCAGAATTGATCTTCAATTTATACTCAACTGATGATAAATCAGTCATACTATTAATATTTCTGTTAATTATTTTAGAAAAAACTAATATCTTTACAAGAAATCATTGCTAAAATATACTGCAGATAGTAAATGATAACACAATACACTATAATATTTTGTATTCTCTTTCATTAACCAATTTTAGAGTCAAAATATTATATTGAGTTGTTCTCTGTCTGGAACAGTGGTTCTCAGCCTTTCTCGTACTGTGACCTCTCAATACTATATCCAATGGACAGTTTTAATAGCACTTTTAAAAGTCGTTTCCATTGAAAATCAATTTCATAATTCTGAAGAACTAGGCAACCCCTAGCAAATTGCCAATCGACCCACAGGCTGTGAGCGGCTGGTCTGGAACGTAGATCATGATGAATTTTAAATATTAAATGATGATAAATAGTATTAGTAATATAAGGAATATGATACATCCAAGATTCACCATTAATATGTCAAAGAATTGATTTTTGACTTTTTTATGTTTTATATTTACACCAGCTTGTATTTCCATTTAACGGCTGCTCAACATTATTAAGAAAGTGAATTGATAAATCCTCAGACCGCCACCTAAATGATATTCAAATCTTATTTTTGTTCAAACTACGCAAAGAAGTTTAGAGTGACTAATAATAGAGCTTTGGTTCATATTTAGAGAGCTGGGATTCCCAAAGTGGATTTTAGCCAACATTAACAGCGAATAATTAAAATTAATTCAGATTTATATTTAATTTTATTAAATATAATTAAATTAATTACTAATGCGTTTAGTACATGTGATCTAATTTAAAACAATTTCTAAATTAATCTGATAGTATGATTTATCATTTCCCATCTTCGTTTAATTGCTGTTGTTAACTAATAAGCAGAATTTACAATTCAAAGTTGCAGTGTCATTTCTGGAATAACCCTTATATATATATATATATGTATATATATATATATATATATATATATATATATATGTAATGTACCGCAACTTCTCGCGCATAAGCGGCACCCGTGAACCTAAAATTCAAAATTAAATTAACGTTTTATAATTCATAAAGATTTTGCGGAACTGTCAATTTAAAAACATGTTTCCGTATCGTTAAAGTTCTTATCTTTTTACGCTGACGTGTTATAAGCATGTTGCAAGAATATTTTATTAAATTTTATCCAATATTTAATATTTTGCGACACCATAAAATAAACATTGTATAAATGTTGAATTGTTTATATTAAATTAAATATTTATCCCAATATGGACCTATAAAAAATTGATCATTGTTTATTAATATTTATTGTCAAAATAAGCAATGGAAAACGATTTGTAAATGAAGATTTCCAATCAATTTCTTACACCTCTTAAACAGCCCAAATATATAATCATGGTTACATTTGATTGCTCAGAAAATACAAAGATAAAAAACATTAAAATGACTTATAAAATTAAAACTAACTCAACAATTTCCATTTTTGAGCGTTGGTAAATTTTTTAAACTTGCTTCAAGATTAGCAGTTAAGGCTAATTGGTTTATTTAGAAAGTGTATCGCAGGAGTACAATAACATGCACAAGTAACTAGTACTAAGAAAATTGCCAATTGCTTTAATTATTAAAAAATTGCTTAATTTCATATTGAACTGGAGAATCACTCGAAAAACGTAAGTCAATTTTTTTACTGGTATTCACACATTCAAATGAACAGTTGTTTGTTTAAATGCATTAGAAGTTGTATCACTACTAAAGACTCATATAGCAATAATTATATCTATGATCTCTATTAATCATATTTTGGCAATGCTTTCAAAAATAATGGTCAGTAGATATACGAATCCAGATGTTAAAATATCGGTTGAAAATTTCCAAAACTGAGCATATCAGATGTAGAAAACTTGTATTACATTCCTCACTTGATTACTTTATATATTTTTTGCATTATCATTATATTCTTTATCATCCATTCAGTATATGGATTAGGATTCGACTTCGTTGTCTCGAGATCCCTGTAGGTTTTGTAATAATCTTCAGGAACTTGAAAAGCAGTTAGCATTCTAAGCTAATGCATTAATTGATTGGCTTTAATGCAGTCATTTTGCTTAGTACAATTGAGGTTAGTAAAATTTCTTAATGCTTAAAAAAGCAGCAAAACTCCTTATTATATATATATATATATATATATATGTGTTTGTGTGTGTGCGTATATGTTTGCTTAATATTTGCATTGATTTTTTAAGTGAAATTATAATACAACATGAAATTAATAAATGTTCAAAAATAATGACTAGAATATAACGTCAATAAAACCTAAATTCGCAATTTCCAATAGGTTCACAGTTTTATATATTTGCTAATGCGATACCCGTACTTTAAATTATGTGCATGGTGAAATGCACTTAACAGAGCACTGTACTCATCACTAAGGCATATACTCAAAATGCAGCATATTACATTACAATAAGACTATAACATAATATAGCGAGGGTCTTTCGTTTGATATTCAACTTTCGTTTTTTTCCACAGATTTCAGAATGCCCAAAAATATGCATAAGTATACGTGTAGGTTTAATCTTACTAGTCCTGGGTAGAACACATCATGTAGTGGAACTGATGTAAATCTCATTGAATAAAATTCTGAAAACTAGAAAAAAGACTCTAACTGGGATTTTGATTATTTTATAAACTTTGCAAAATTATGCCACTTTGGAATTTTAGGTAAAAATTATTTAGATGTATGGAATAGTTTTGACTGTAACTAATAAAGGTAGGTTAATTCAATGTCAAAGAATCAGATTTTTTGAAGTTCATAACAATTTTGCTGGTGATGCAGTCCACTTCTATTCTACCAATACCAGCAGCTGTGCACCAGCACGTCCTACTAGATTGATATGATTTATTGAATTGATTGATAAACCGAACTAATAACTGTCATACTACAGATGATCAACGATTATAATCTTGCGGAAGTGGTCGAGATAAAGTGGCACAAATTTACCGCAAATGAGTTGAGAGAAGGGAGGCCCGGTTTCCGACCTGCAATTAGATTTTGTTAAAAAAATAATTACTCAATTTCCTCAAAGTCCGGCAAGTTAGAATCAACCAAGACAAAATTAATCTATTATTTGGAAACTTAGGATATTGCAATAAATACTACTGATTTCTGTAAAACGAATATATATATATATATATATATATATATATATATATGTATATGTATATACATTCATCAACAAGTATACATCATAACATGCTGTTCTCTATAATAACAAGTACACGTGAAATGTTTATTGAGTATGTTAGTAAGTTATTTCATCAGCAAATATTGGCATATTTGAAATAATAATTCAATTACAAATTAACAAACTAGTTGGTACTATATGGTAACAAATTTCAATGGTCCTGTAACCAACACCTAAGTTCTACATGTATTTTTTTTACTAATTTTTACCCTTTTCCCCCAATATTAAATTAATATCAGTATAATTTAGGTCTAGGGCAAAAATAGGTATGGATGAATAAAGAAGAAAAGCATAACTTCAATTTGAATTATTAACTTACAATGTTAACTATCCCGTGACAGAGCCTTCATGCGCGTGTGCACTACTGATTGCTTGGACCCAGTTGCTACACCGCAAGAAAATTCAATGATGTATATTTGCTTCCATATTGTACAAGAAACCTCTTTTGAATATTGGAGTTTCATGTATAAATAAATATATAAAATAAATTTGATTAAAGTTATGTTTGCAAAATCTTTGTTAAATTCTATTTTAATTTGGTTAATTTTCTCAATATATTGGAAATCTGGAAGTTAATTTCATTTGCCGCTCGTAAACAATTTATATGGCAGTTAATTGGTTTTGAACTAAGAAGTGGTTGTAGTGACGCCTTTATCAATTGCGATTTCCCTCCAATTCCCAACATTTTCATTAAATTTACGTTCTCTCAACCAAGTGACTGAGGTGCCGCTTTGAAGTGTGGATCTTTAGTCACCTCACGGCTTCATTCCTTCAAAGCATTATTCCATGTCGCAGCACTAATGCATATTGCTCATTGGAGTGCATCAGAATTTTTAAAATAATTAATGGGTTCCAAATGCAGATTAGGACATAGTCTCAAACCTTTTCTATCAACATTTATATTTAAATGTATACAGTAAATAAGATAAATTTATTGGTAGATACATTAAAATATTACAATGCTATAACATTCATAAGAAATATATTGACCAAGAATTATGTTTGAATCATACAGGTTGGCCTTCTTTATTAAATCTTTTGCTGTAAGTTTCCAGGCAGTGTTTTTAGTATGTCATGATTTAATAAAACTAAATGTGTACTTAAGTATCAATTTAAGTCAACCACATTTCGTAATTCAGGGTTAAAGAAATGGCAAATTTTAAAAAATATTTTAAAAACGAGAATTTCTATCTTAAGGTAAAATTTGGAACATTGCATTTGAACAGTTACAACTTCCCATTTTACTTATGGTTTTGTCACTATTCTAGTAATAAAAATGAAATATTTTTTCATTTTTTCTTTCTAACGTAAAATGCATAACTTCTGCATCCGGTAAACAAATAAATTTTGATATTAAAATGAATTTAGCGGTGATAATAATAATAATAATAATAATAAAAATAATAATAATAATAAGATTCAAAAACAATTTATTGCTACAATAAACTAGTACAAAAAGCTATAAACTACAAAACTACAAAAGGCTATTTACAAATATAATAAATATATAATATTAAAATGTGTGTGTGTGTGCATTTTATTCAAAATTTTCAAATGAATGTAGTGTATTATTGTCGTTAAGTAGGCATTGTCTATATAATAATAATAATAATAATAATAATAATAATAATAATAATAATAATTAATAGGGCAGGTAGCCCAGTTGGTAGAGACGCAGGTTGGTAAGCTGATGTTAAGCAACTGTGATCGTGGTTAGCAAACTGGATGACTTAGCTCACAGGGTAGGAAGCACTCTAAAGCCTTGGTTGGCAACTTCCTAGGACAAGGGCAGTCCAAAATGAAAGCTCATGGGGCAGGAAGGTCTCTTAAGCCTTGGTTGGCAACTTCCTAGGAGAATGTGAGTCCAAAATCAAACACAAAAAATAACACTGATGAAAAGTCATGATAGAGCAAAGGCCCTCAGTCCCCGGCAGGCCTTCAATGGTCAGAGGGTGCTAAGAATCTCCGGACAACAGGCGGACTCCACAATCGGGAGTGTGGACTCGAGAAGTGGCAGTACAGGATCCACACAGACCAATGGACAACGGCATAAGTGGACAGATGAGCAGAACAGGACAGCATTGGAGTGTTACAGAAGAAGCAGGCCAGATGAGAGGGGTTACAGGAAGAGAATGTTGGAAGAATGGAGGAAGGCAAGAACGGGATTAGAAGTTACAGAGCAGAGGCTTGCAGGGCAAGTGAGAAAGTTACAGCTGGATGAGAGTAAGGGGAAAAAGAGAGTTGAACAAGTTAAGCAAAGGGAAGATGAAGTGATAGATGTTGAGACAGAACTGGCAGAAGCAGCAGTAAATGCAGACACTGAAGCAGCAATCAAGGAGAAGATGAAGGAAGAAATAGGTGAGAGAGCTAGGTTGCCAGTCCCAAGAAGAGTTAAGAGAAGTAAGCTAGCAGTAGAGACAGCAAAAGTCAATAAAGTGTTGGAGAGGATAGATGCTAGGAGTGTTACAGAAGTAAATAGCTTAGTGTATGCAGGGGCATGTGAGGTGCTGAAGAATGTAGGCATGGAAATGAAGAAGAAAAGGCGACAAGAAGATAAGGGAGACAGAAAGCCAGCATGGGAGAGAAGAATTGAGAATAAAGTGGCAAAGATTAGGCAGCAAATAGGGAAGATCAGGACAAGTAAGGCAGTGCAGGACAGGTGCAGGGTAGGTAAGGGGAAGACTATAGAAACTGCAAGAGAAGAGCTTAAGCAGAGATTAGTTGCAGAAGCTGAGAAACTGAGAAAGTATAGGGCAAGGGCAAAGCAGGCAAGAGACAATATGAAGTTTGAGACACAAGAAGGAAGATTCTACAAAGAACTAGATGCAGGAGGAAAGGCTACAGCTAGAGCAGGTGAGGATGCAGTAAGGTTCTGGGAGAATATATGGGGAAGTGCGGGACCAGAGATAGAGAGTGTACAGATGCAGAAAGAAGTCAGGCAAGAAGAAGAAGTAATCACAACTGTAAGGTTGAAGGAGGCTCTAAAGAAGATGAAGAACTGGAAGGCGCCAGGCAGAGATGAGGTACATGGGTATTGGCTGAAGAAGTTCACAAGTGTTCATGAGAGACTAGCAGCAGCATTGGAGGAGTGTGTGGTGAGTGGGTGTCCAGAGTGGATGGTAGTGGGGAGGACATTTCTGATACAGAAGGACCCAAAGAAAGGCAGTGAGGCAAGCAACTTCAGACCAATAACATGTCTGCCAACAACGTGGAAATTGCTAACTTCAGTGATTTCAAGTAGGCTGGCATGTTACTTAGAACAGAATAGGTTGATACCAGAGGAGCAGAAGGGATGTAGGACAAAGACGAGAGGATGCAAAGATCAGTTGTTGATAGACCAGGCAGTGGTGGAGAATTGTAGAAGAAGGAAGACAAACTTGGCAATGGCATGGATAGACTACAGGAAGGCATATGACAGCATATCGCATAAGTGGGTATTGAGACGTTAGAGGCTAATGGAGTTTCGCAGAAATGGGTTGAGTTTCTAGAGAGAGAGATGGGAAAGTGGCAGACTGAGATAGATGGCCAAATATATTGCTCAATTTTGGATGTACGTTTAGAATGCATAAAGTGTATTACCGTCTCCTAATGTATATTGTATTATAATAATAATAATAATAATAATAATAATATTAATATTAATAATATATATTATTTGTTCACTAGATGACAGGTTGATCCAGCAATGCCATTATTGGGCCATTGTAGGGCCATTAATGGTTATAAGAAACTGATAAATAATACTTTTTGAAAATTGAAATCAAACTTTAATATAATGCTTATGTTATATACAATAATATAATAATTTTTTACAGCAGACGGATATGGTAAATCTTTCTATCATAATCCCTCCTATTGTGGAGCACATAAAACTTAAATAAATTGGATAAAGAAAATGAATATCAATATGATGAAGTTCTCGACTGTGGTAAAGATACAGTGGAAGTGTTCTCAATGGAATAGTTCAGATCTTTAAGAACAACTGTTCCATCTATAGAAGAAAAACCAGAGACGAATACAGTTTGGAAGTCAAAGAGCCTCTTAAAATTCATAAAGAGCCTTTCGATTACACAGTGCCAAAAAGATGTTTAGAAGATTTTAAAGAAACCGACTTAAATTATTGTAACTAATTTATTGCGTCAATACTAATAAATGTAAAGTTAATATCAGTACATTAAGTTATAAGTGGCTTTCAAAAAGTATGTAAAATGTTACTATACATGTATGTATACTAAATTAACTGCAGTAATACAATGCAAACATCAATGTATATACTTCAAAAGTAATGCAAATCAACACAAAACAATAATTTAAAGTCAAAATAATAAGAGTCAAAGCAAATTTATTGCTGTAAATAACTAGTACAAGCTTTTACAAACTACAAGTTATTATATTAATATAATATATATAATTAATAATAATAATTAATATAATAATTAATAATATAATTAATATATAAATAATATTAATAATAATAATAATAATAATAATAATAATAATAATAATAATAATATTATTAATAATAATTGGCCCTAGTGGCCAAGGGGTAGAAGGCTAGACTGGCACAGCTCGGAACCGTGTTCGAGTTCGGCCTCCGACCCTACCTTCAATGAAAGTGCAATGAAAAGAAAAGGCCCTCAGTCCCCGGCAGGCCTTAAATGTTCAGAAGGTGCGAAGAATCTCCGGTCAACATGAGGACTCTACAATTGGGAGTGTGCACTCGAGAATTGTTAGTATAGGATCCACACAGACCAATGGAAATGAGCACAAGTGGACAGATGAGCAGAGCAGAACAGGATAGCATTGGAAGAGCTGAACACACGAAGCAAAAGGAAAATGAAGTGGCAGATGTAGTAGCAGAAGTAGTAGTAGAAACAGCAGAAACCGCAGCTGAAGAAACAGAGGCAGCAATCAAGGAAAGGATGAAGAAAGAAATAGAAGACAGAAGTAGGTTGCCAATACCAAGAGGCCTTAAGTGAAGCAAGTTAGCAGTAGAAACAGCAAAGGTTAACAAAATATTAGAAAGGTATTAAAAATAAACAGGTTAGTGTATGCAGGCGCATGAGAGGTGCAGATGAATGTAGGCATGGACCTGAAGAAGAAAAGACGACAAGAAGATAAGGGAGACAGAAAGCCGGCATGGGAGAGAAGAATTGAGAATAAAGTGGCAAAGATTAGGCAGCAAATAGGGAAGATCAGGACAAGTAAAGCGATACCGGACAGGGTNCCGTGTTCGAGTTCGGCCTCCGACCCTACCTTCAATGAAAGTGCAATGAAAAGAAAAGGCCCTCAGTCCCCGGCAGGCCTTAAATGTTCAGAAGGTGCGAAGAATCTCCGGTCAACATGAGGACTCTACAATTGGGAGTGTGCACTCGAGAATTGTTAGTATAGGATCCACACAGACCAATGGAAATGAGCACAAGTGGACAGATGAGCAGAGCAGAACAGGATAGCATTGGAAGAGCTGAACACACGAAGCAAAACAAAAATGAAGTGGCAGATGTAGTAGCAGAAGTAGTAGTAGAAACAGCAGAAACCGCAGCTGAAGAAACAGAGGCAGCAATCAAGGAAAGGATGAAGAAAGAAATAGAAGACAGAAGTAGGTTGCCAATACCAAGAGGCTTTAAGTGAAGCAAGTTAGCAGTAGAAACAGCAAAGGTTAACAAAATATTAGAAAGGTATTAAAAATAAACAGGTTAGTGTATGCAGGCGCATGAGAGGTGCAGATGAATGTAGGCATGGACCTGAAGAAGAAAAGACGACAAGAAGATAAGGGAGACAGAAAGCCGGCATGGGAGAGAAGAATTGAGAATAAAGTGGCAAAGATTAGGCAGCAAATAGGGAAGATCAGGACAAGTAAAGCGATACCGGACAGGGTAGGTAAGGGGAAGAATGTGCAAGAGAAGAGCTTAAGCAGAGATTAGTTGCAGAAGCTGAGAAACTGAAAAAATATAGGGCAAAGCAGGCAAGAGACCCAAGAAGGAAGAATCTACAAAGAAAAGGCTACAGCTAGAGCAGGCGAGGACGCAGTAAGGTTCTAGTAGAATATATGAGGATATTAGGGACTAGAGATAGAGAGTGAGCAGATGCAGAAGGAGTTCAGACAAAAAGAAGAAGTAATCGCAACTGCAAAACTGAAGGAAGCTCTAAAGAAGATGAAGAATTGGAAGGTGCCAGGCAGGGTATTGGCTGAAGAAATTCACTAGTGTTCATGAGAGTGGATGGTAGTGGAAAGGACATTTTTGATACAAAAGGACCCTAGGAAAGGCAGTGACGCAAACAACTTCAGGTAATAACATGTCTGCCAACAACTTGGAAATTGCTAACTTCTGTGATTTGAGGTAGGTTGGAATGTTACTTAGAACAGAACAGGTTGATACCAGAGGAGCAGAAGGGATGTAGGACAAAGACGAGAGGATGCAAAGATCAGTTGTTGATAGACCAGGCAGTAGTGGAGAAGTGTAGCAATGGCATGGATAGACTACAGGAAGGCATATGACAGCACATCACATAGGTGGGTATTGAGATCGGTAGAGGCAAATGGAGTTTCACGGAAATGGTTTGAGTTTCTAGAGAGGGAGATGGGAAGGTGGCAGACTGAGATAGACGAGCATAGGTTGAGGTTTAGACGGGGCATATTCCAGGGAAACAGCTTAGCACCACTCCTGTTTGTAGTTAGCTTTTAATCTCTATCACAGAAAAGTTAAAGGAGACAGGCATAGGGTATAAGTTGGAGAAGAATGGTAGAGCAGTGAGTCACCTATGGTACTTAGACTAACTGAAGATGTTTGCTAGTTCAAGGAAGATGTTGCAGAAGCAAGTGGGGACATTGGGGAAGGCAAGCAGAGATTCTGGGTTGGAATTTGGATTAGGGAAATGTGTATAGATGAAGATGGCTTGTTTGAGGACGAGCAGTGGGGATAAGATTGAAGAAGTCAAAGAGGGGTACAAGTACTTAGGAGTGATAGAGAGGGACAGAACAGATCATGAGGAAATGAAGATGAGCCTAAGAACATAATACAAGAGGAGTATAAGTTCAGGCATGACAAGGTGGGAACAATGGTACATTGGAGTTTGAGCAGGCAGCATGGGTTAGAAGCAGGAGACAAGTGGTATGAGCACAAGCCACAGGGGGTAATAGAAAATGAGAAGCATAAGATACTGTGGGACTTCAGCATACAGACAAGCAAGGTGATAGAAGCACGGAGGCCAGACATAGTACTGGTAGACAAAGAGAAAAGATTGGGAACAGTGATATACACAGCAGTACCAAAGAACAGAAACGTAGAAAGCAAGGAGAAAGAGAAGATAGACAAGTACAAGGAGTTGGCAGAGGAAATAGAAAGGATGTGGAAGTTAAAGAATGTTGAACTAGTCCTGGTAGTTGTAGGAGCAGTAAGTAAGAAGCATAAGAAATACTTGGAGGAGTTGGGAGTACCAAGGTGGGGAGGAGCAGTAGCACAGAAGGCAGCATTGTTAGGAACAGCTAGAGTCCTGAGGAAAGCTCTCAGACTCTCAGGGAACTGGTGAGTTCCCCAATCTGAGAGGAATACCATCATGAAGCTGTGAGAAGCAACAATAATTATAGTAGTGCTAAAAAGAATTTATTGTCAAAGACAATTACTACAAATGAAAGATAAAGTAAGTATATAAATAAACTAATAAAATAATATTGATAGCGCCAATGATAAAAGAAATATTACAAACATGCAGAAAATCATTAATAAAATTTAAGCGAATCATTACAATCTATTCAATTTAGAAATAAGTACATAATTTATCTCTATTAAATTTGTTGAATGTATCCCAGAAAAGGATCTCTAATTGATGTTTGCATAGATAGAATAAATATTACAATGCCAGTAGTTGGCAAGGATAGTAACTTTGAAAAAAAGAGGCTATTGGGTTTTTCTGTCTAATGTTTTGCTTTTAAATAGTAAGCGATCATATGATCCAAGACCAGATCTATTAAAAGAATATAGAGAACTATAATAAAAAATTAGAAAATCAAACTTGCTAATAATTTGTTGGGGTCAAAAAAACCCTAAATTTGAAGATTTAGAAACGTCATAAAAATAATGATGGCTGAACATTCCAAATTGATATTGCTGATGTGAGGAATGATTGTGTAGAGCTAGAGAGGGGAGGAATTTCTCCCGGGTAAAAGAGCGCAAGAAACTCAGGTTGACTAGGGCTAAAGTGTTTCACACAATGGATTTTCATCAGCTACTTTTGTGGAAAATGCAATTATTTTTATTCATATCTAACAATTTTTATCGACAGTGTTTTTTGGTACATATCGATTTTTTGAAAAAGTTCCAGATTATTCAGAATCGATTTACTAACTCCCTATTTCATTTTGATACAACAGTAGGAAATAGCATCTATAAACAACAAGTTACTACAATTTGAAGGTGAAATAATTCAACTTCACAAAATTAGTGTTACGTGTTGCCCTGTTAGTTGGTTACTTGAAGTAAGCAATTAAATTTATTTGCTGATGTGCACATTATCGACTTTTGTCAGCTGATAAAAATCCATCGTCTGAACACACCTTTATGTGTAAAATTCTTGACATATACGTTAAGACATGAGCAGTGTACATAAGAAACCCTCGCAAATGTCGCCAACAATTAGAGACATGAATTGATTACAGAAAACACATTTTGCGAAAAACAAGGAATAACTCCAACGTAACTATTTATAATTCAACAAATTTTATTGATTGCATAGTTTTCCTATGATTTTGATATATTCGCTTGCATATACATTTTACTGTATTTTATGCTTGCTTTCAGTTAGATAGAGAAGAAGGACATATAATGCAATGTCTCTAATTGGAGAAAATGGTTGCTTTAAAAACTTAAAATAGCGTGCTAAAACTTTTTATGAGAACACTGATGTTGAAAAATGGGTAAAATTTAAGAACAAGTTTAGAAAAATTTGAACATCAACAAATGTATTGCTAAGAACACCTAATCTGGTGTTTATAAGAAAAAAGTGTATAGAAAAGTTTTTTGTTTATTCCCAATAGACAATAATAAAAACTATATTGCAGCAAAAAGCATGAATTAAGAATTACAGGGTTCATTGTATTAGCTTGAACATGTAGCATTATTTATAATTTCCATATTTCGATGCTTTTATTAAATAATTCAAATTCATAATGGTTGTTATGATAGAGGGCATAAGTGCTTAACTTCCATATAAAATAGAAAAAAGCCTTTTAGGAAGATTCAAATGGCTAATTGAATAGCACTAATGTCTAAGCCTGCGATACTGCTCGGCCCACACATTCTAGTAGTTTCTGGTCTAGGATAAAAGCTTTATATTTTATACTTTGAAGTTTTAAATTAAGTTTAAATTACCAAAAACGCACAATATAGATACAATTTATTTGGAAAGGATAGTTTTGCATTAATTTAAAATTTGTGTTGACTGCATGAATTTCACAATAAAGATTGCACTTTTTTAGAGAAAGGCACATAAGTACATAAGGCAGGGGCGCACCCAGCTTTTTTTCTGAGGGGGGAACTATTCTTTAAATTATATATATATATATATATA
>CABFPE010000245.1:891948-904449 GCA_900660155.1 Hofstenia miamia
ATATATATATATATATATATTAGATTTACACATTGCTGCAAATAAACACATAAGCAGGCATAAGTAATAAATTATTGCATATTTTTACTGTCATAAGTTTTTATGTTCTATAATAATTTCAATATTATTATTTCAAATGTATCAATTACGCGCAAAGTTTCCATGCTTCGAATTTTGAGGAAGTTACTGGTATGTCGTAAAGAAAGTATTTGAACAAAAGAACAATGCCTTTCGCATATCCGCCGGCTATTTGAATCTGTTATCTCAAGAAAAATTTCCATAAAGACAATTATTGTAAATAGGATTTCTCTGGTGAATGTTACCACAACCAATATCAAAGAATTACATGAGGCCGGAGTGAATTACGCTGTCATAAGACCAGGTGTTAATGAGAATCGTGATTTTTGGTAACACTAATAATTTAATTATCAGGTGAAGGAGTAATCTATAATCTTCATGTATTAATCCTTTCTCTATGATTCGACACATTTTTGCACTTTATTTATTTCTATGATGGAATGCATGAAAATTTATAATAAATTATTCAAAATATCCCTAATTGGTCATATTCAAAGTGATTAATTAACCAATGCTAAAAGTTAAGATTCAAATAAAATCTCTAGAATTTTAAATATTATATACAAAGTATTCAATATCTACTGAAGTGTCCTATATGCATTTTAGAGTAAAATTCAATGGTTAATTTTTAACTTTTGCTGTTGCAATATATAGACAGATAGATATAATTCTTTTTATGATATTCATGCTAAAATACAATATAGCTACAACAACAGATATTGTTCTAAAACTCAATTAGAAAGACTTTAATTATGTTTTTCATGGACACACTCTAAAAAAGTTTCAGTTGTATTTTGCCTATTATTATTTAAATGTTTATATATTATATATATACATATATATATTTAAATATATATATATATATATATATATATATATATAAGAAAACATTTTACTGCAGTAGTATTATTCAGCCTCCTATTTTTGTTGTTTATTAGTTGAGTTCTTTGTGAGCCAAATTTTAGAATGTTGTTTTAGCTTATTGAATCATTAATTTACTGAATGTTTTGAAATATAAAAAGTTATTTCATCAAGTACAATTTAGCACACAGTTTTTAACCAAAAATAATTTGCAATTCATTCTAATGAGCTTTAGTCTTTTCAATAAAAATTAATGGACGTTAGTGAACAACAACGTCTCCATGTAATATCATTGCATCAAGATGGTGATTTGTCACAGATCGAGAGATTTGCCATCTCACTACAGCAGCATCACTAGGCAAAATTGTGAAACATTGATACCATCACATTGCAAATAAAAAGAAGGGGATATTGTGGTAGAATGTGATCATTTGCAGCTTAAGATAATAAAGTAATCCTTCATTATAGTATGTTAAATCCGCATCTAGCTTCAGCATACATCAAGACTGAGATTAAATGTCAGTGTTCTGTCAGCAGCATTCGTCATCACACCGAGAAGAACCAATTGAAAAGCTGAAAAATCAGATTAATTTCATATTAGAACCTTGACAAGATACAATCATTTTTAACTTGTACTTATTTTCTGGGTACTATTCAGTGGCAACACAGCAATAGACGTACAGTTGGCACAGCCTAGATTCATGAGAAGAGGAAGAAAACCCACTTCAAGCCAACACATGAGTAAATCATCCACATAAATTAAAGATGTATGGCTCTATGTTCAATGTCAGATGTGGAAAGAGACATGTGATTAAAGACGATATGAACTCACAGCAGTACATTGAGGTTCCAAAACACCGTCTGAATACACAAGTAGATGAGTGGTTAAATAAGGATTGGATTTTTCAAAGGGCAATACACCCTGCCATGCCTCTTGTCCATCGAGACTATGCATTATAGAGAGGGGGGGGCGGTATCCATTTTAGGATTGTGCTTCCAACTCATCAGACATAAGCTCCATTGAGACTTTGTGGGCGAAAATTAACAAAAACTACATTAGAAAACACTATTTAGCAATGTTCTTTAGATTAATCAAAAGCATTTGAATGAATTAATTGCGAAGCAAATAACACGTGCAAAAAACTTGTGAATGAAAAGCCTGCACGAGTTAACGGTGGATACAACGAATATTAATGCGAATAGACATACTTTTTTGCCACAATTTATGTTCTTGTGTTTGCTATAAAATGTAGCATATTATTTTGAAGTAATATATTTAAGTTCGAGTCAATACTGTGAAAGCAATGGCCAAAAAATAGGAATTTTGGGGTAAATGCCTTAAAAATTTCGGGCGGCTTCTTGCGAAATGTAAGGTAAGTTTGCATTTTCCATATCAAACAGCAATATATATATATATATATATATGTTATTGTAGTAACCATTTCACATTCCTAAGTTTCTTATTAATGATCTTCAATTTTTTCTTCAAAGTAAATACTTTGAGTTACATGTGAATGTGTATGAATTTTTATTAAATGTCTTGAATTTGCTGGTTCATTTCCTTAATAGATGTTGACGGATGTAGCATACATTTTGAAACGACGTCCTTAATTAATTTATGAGGATATTCAATTTTAGAAATACTTCGAAAACATGATCTGTTGCAAATAGCCATAGCGGAGTTTTTTTTGCATTTATTTTCGCAATTTCGTTATAAAATGAAGTTTTGATCCAGAAGTACTATTTCCAATTTCATTGTAAAAAGTGATTTTATTCTTGTCCTTTATACATATACACACACACACATATATATATATATATATATATATATATATACATATATATACATATATATGAAGACATTCAAGAGAGCTCGTCTTATAAATTTGATTGTAATTTAGAGAGACATTTTCATAGGACATTCGTTATAGCTTATTTCATATTTGCCATACAAAAAATCAAAGTCTTTATATATAAATGCTTAATTTGAGGGAAGGAATCCCGAAAGTTCAATTTTCAAAATTGTTCTTCATGTTGGATACATAGGATTTCATAAACAAATGTTGGATTCATAGTTATACAGTTGGAAGCTGTGCTGTAACCGTTCACTGGTTACCAATTAGACATTTTGACTGGATAAATAAACCGTTTATTACCGGTCTAATTACTAAAAAAATCTTATATTTTAGAGAAATTATTCAGTAAAATTGCAAAAAAACGAGCTTCTTTTTAAAATAAATGACTTTTCATTCAACAAGGCTGTCTATTATAATTCACGACTAATAATTGCAAGTGATTGTACTTTTGAAAGTTACCTTGTTATATTTCCGCGCAATATTTTAATGTAATTTCTAAATCGTATTTATTTCGAAAGTGCAAATCTGCTCCGCTAAATATTAAATCTATTGCGTTCCATTTTTTCAACTGAATACATGCAGTTGTATTTTAATTGCACGCTTCTCTAAATGCTTCATGTTCTTTCACTGTCTTATAGTTTAAAGAGAAACGTTTATTAATGATTATTTCTAAAAAATTAAAAAACGTACATTTCTTATTTTGTTTATTGATACTTTACATGATGCAATAACAAATAACATATATTTATAAAAAGGCAACTATAATCTATAATATAAGAAATAAATAATAATACATAAAATACAATGAATATAATTTTGTCAACAAATTTGTTTAGCTTACAGTTTAAATGTGTTGAAAAACTTCACCGGTCACTGGTTAAACGGCCGATAAACGGCGAGTGCTTAACTCAAACAATAAACATTTCTGACCGGTTGCAGCACTGATTGGAAGCTACTTCCCCTTGGAAATCTTGACATAAATTCCTCTCAAACTGGTATAACCAGTGGGACTTTATTGAAAATGTGCACAATTGCACACATGGAGAAATTAGATTTTTTGAAATATGAATTTATATTCAACCTTGAAAATCTTCTTTAAATAAATTAGGCTACTTTTTCGTTTTTTTAAATAATTTGGTATAAATATTGGGATAATTTAGTATTATGACAACCTTGTAAAAATTAGCATTCCGCAAAAGGGAGAATATGGTGAACTAGTTGAATTTGAGTGATTCACAAATCATAGCATAGCCTCACAAGAAACAAGTTTTTGCATGATTTTAATGTCATAATTTGTAAAACACTCTAAATAAAATGTCTTCAACAAAAATATGTCATTAAAATATTATGACTTTGGAATAAGCTTACATGATTAAGTCACAACGTGTACAAATGTACAAAATCAATTTCAATGAAAATATTAACAGTAGAAAAAATGTCTTAATGTCATCAGAAACAATTGAGACTAGTAGTGCTGAGCCTCCATATAAATATTTTTAGCTCTTCCATGCAATGTGCATGTCTGAAGGAGCTATTATTAAACTTTATTTTTCATCTATTATTTGTTTCCATTGGCGATGTTATTAATGTATTCTTATGAATTTAGTAAATTTACGGGGCGGGTTGTTTAAATTGGTGAAAGAATTCAAAACTTGCTTTGTCTTGGTTAATTTTAATCCACTTTCGAACAGGTCAAATACAATATTTAATCGTTTTTATTTTTATGTTTGCTCATTGATATTTAACGTTGAATACCAACAAATTTACATTTCAATGTAACATTTTAGAAGAAATTGTTGGGCCTCCCACTTTCGAAGCACTAATTCACGGTATTGGGCCGTTCTCTTAATAGGCCATGGTTATTAAATCACCATATCTTATTTCAATAGTATTGAACTGTGAGTTCGGAAAAGTATTTAAGTTTTTATTGCAATTAGGGATGTGCGGGTACGGATGATATCTGTGCTACCCTAATGCTGGTATGCTTAATTCCATTGCGCAATCTTTATGCTTTAAATATGATTTTTTAAAAAAATATAAATAAAATGTTGAAAAAATTATAATATAATAACCTTGAATTATTGTCGAAATTTTATTGCAAATTCTTCAATTATTTTATAGCAGCAATAAAAAATAATTTTTGGCAATTAACTCCATGTAAAAGTATATTTGCATAAACTTATTTGCTTTTCTAAGTAATCATTTATTCAAATTTTGCTCTAAAAGACATTCTTTAGTTCAAGTGATTGTCTAAAGTTTTAATAGTTTGGACTTTTATCAATAGAAATATTTCTTGCATTTACAATTTGAAAAACTTTAAAGTTATAAATAACAAATTTTTCTGACGAATAATGATGTCTTTAAATGCAGTGATTTGGCCAAGTTCATTTATAAATATCTTAGTCCATGACAAAGAAACCCTCTTATAAGTCAATAATAATTCTATATTTGTTTTCTAGGATCTTATTAACCTTTAACCGCTGGCGTCCATTTTAAACGACAAACCTTTTCCACATTTACAAAGTAATTTCTCAAAGCCTATTAGCAAATTTGAAAATAATTAGGCATGGACAGGTCTATTGGGGAACATATTTTAATGCAATTTTGAAAGTTTAACAACTTTTTTTTTGAAATCTCGAATTTTTCAAAAATATTTAAATTCTATGCATGCCAAATGTTCATCTATTTATAAATTTTGGAGTTTATGGAAGCAAAAAGAACCTTGATTGTTTCTTGATATGTGGTAAGAGTATCCGAAACACATTGAAGTGTGCTGTGCGCAAAGTAAGAGGTCTTGTGATCCCCTTCAGGAGGTTATTTTCTATTGAACACAGTGCTAATAGTTTTTGAGCATTTAAGAATTTTTTGTAGTGTCATGAAAAATTTTCTTTTTAGTTACATTAATCACTATAAAAAGTTTATTCCAGCAATTTTTTTGAAAAAATAGTGATTCCTCATTATTAGTGGAATTAATTTTGCAACAATGAGGGAGAACTTTTCACCTAAGTCAACCTCTTTATTCTTACCACGATGAAGAAGGTTGTTGTGTTAATCGATACCAAATGATTCATTTTTTTGAAAAAATAGTGATTCCTCATTATTAGTGGAATTAATTTTGCAACAATGAGGGAGAACTTTTCACCTAAGTCAACCTCTTTATTCTTACCACGATGAAGAAGGTTGTTGTGTTAATCGATACCAAATAATGATTCATTTATTATTACAGATGCTCAAATAACTTTAGTTCTCCGGTCGAGCTCTTTGTTCATTGAATTGCTAAGTGGCTTTATAGCTCTCGACTTTATATTCTATTGATGTAGGTGCCACTTTCTGTATCATTCGAATACTAATTTACGCTAACGCCCATTTTACTCTTACGGTATTAACTTCATGTAATATCTAAATATCACTCGATGATATTAAATTTATTTGATTCATATTTTGTAGTAAACCAATTGAAAATACATGCGGTGAAGATGTTCTATAATAGGCCTAACGTAATGTAAATTACTGAAAAAACAGTCATACTAAGAAAGAATGCATGCAAGACATTCCAAAAATATACTCAGAGATTATAGTAAACTTAAAAACTGTTAACCTTTGACATATTCAGTTATTTAAAATGAAAAGTAAAAACAAATTCAGAAAGTTCAAATCAAATCTCAGACTTCCCAGTTAGATTGCTAAGTGATTCTTATATTATATAATTCTATTACAAATTTCATAGGATAAATCCTTGTAATTTATGTCTTTGATTTTATTAATATTAAGAAACTGTATAATAGCTATGAATAGTTGTTGGTATAATTATATTTACAAATTCATATTTAGATTTTTTTAAAGCCGAAAATGTAGAAATTGTATGAACAATTATAAAATGCAATACAATACAAAATTTTATTTTTTTATAAATCCATTTAATTTTTTTGTGAAGATGAGATGTATATTTAAAACTATCCATGTGACTCGAATTCAACTAAAAAATAAAAATATAACAATGAAACTTCCATAGCCAAGTGTTTATCTGCTTACACACGGTAGTGTTTCTCAAAATCGTCTTCAATCTGGGCAAAGACATTAGATCTTGCTAGCCGTTCACTATGTTAACATGCAGTATATTGGCGAAAATGCCTTGGATGATATTCGGAAGAATAAGATCAAGGAGGGGGTGTTTCACTTTTAACATATCAATCCAAGAATCCTCATATAATTTTTGACGCCGTTGATACAGAATGGAATTATTGAAATCTCTCCATTCTTCTATATATGTATAATCAGATGCTATAGTGCTTCTAACAAAAATTTCGAATGGGATAAGTGAAGACAATATTGAGTTAGACACAAATCACAGGTTCTACATATTTGGGAATATCCGCAATTTGCTTTTTAGTTCCCTTCACAACTGCAGAAGCGCTACTGCGCAGGTAATGGATGACATAAGTGGTTTTTTGGGACAAGATGAATTGCAAGACATGGTATTTATCCTCTTTTTTAATTTTTCTATAGAGTTTTAGGTCAGCATCTCTCAATATTTCTCGAATTGGCACAAATGACTGATTAATACCTAGTCTCACCTTTTTTCTATCTAACAAATTCCAACCCGCTCCGCTCTGCACAGCAATAAGTCAACCCAGATAGAACGTGTTCTGTATATCATTCATTTCATCTCCATTTAATAGAAATCTTTTGCAACGATATTTCCATATTTTATAAATTTGTCATTAAATTTTCTAGAGAAAATATTTTAGAATTGCATATAAATAACAATCCAGAAATTAGTGTGAACATTTTCATTTCCGAATAAATTGTTTTTCGAATATAAACTTATAATTTACCGAGTCTCAATATCAGCTATTCCAATATTCTACTTTAAAATTAATTTACAGAAAACCATTCTCAAAATTAGCAATAATTATATTTGTGTAAGTAACACTTTTTTACAGAAGGAGTAAACTTTTTAAGGGAACTTTCTAATTTCATAATTTACTGTGTTTTGTGATCGCTTGAAGTGAAATTGGTGCTCAGTGGAGATAAATATGCAGAAATATAGTTATATTTAATTATTCAATTCATAAAGGTCGCACCAATCATTGCCCATTAGTCGAAATAAATGAAGTTGTTATAAAATGATCAAAATATTTTTCAAAATTTTTCTTCCTTAAATTTGTAAATAAAATGTAAATATTACTTTTCCGTTGCATTTTTTTCAAACTTATATATTTCAAGAGAAGCATAATGCTTGTATTTTCATTCCTTTATATCTGATTACGGCCATTGGTACAATAAATTTGCAGCTTCATTAGAATATATTTTGGATGTTGGAAATATTTTCACTACAACGTTTATTCAACTTTGAGGTATTTTTTTTACACTTTTTAAAAAATATGAAGCAAAATATTTCCCTTGTCTGCATCAACATCGGTTTTTTACTGAAATGAAGCTGAAAAAAATTAGTTTAGTATCTTTGAAAGGAAAACATTGCTTGATTAGTTTTATAAAGTGGGTTCAATCAATTTTATTCTTTTCAACGCAGGTGAAACACTGGTTGAGTTGAAAATATTCAAAGGCTTAAAGATGAGAGGAATAAACCTTTTAAGTTCAAAACTTGCACTCAAAGCTTTCGGGCATAAAGATGCGTTATATTATACCTTTTGTAATAAAGTTTTGAGAGATTGGCATAATTTGTCTAAATATAGAACTAATACTTTATAACATCTTGGGAATTTTAGTTAAACTAAGATCAACAAACTATCTTTTATTTTAAAGAAATGATTGCCTTATTACTATATCTGCAGTAAAAAATTTAAACAAAAAACACATATTTAGCATTTTACAATTCCACCATTGTTTCATAAATCAATTATTTAACATATAACTAAGCTGTTGTTATGAGGGTGCACCTCTTACTGAGAATCTATTGGGACTTAGACAAACAAAATTCTGGTCCTGTAGATCTCTATCCGAAAGGACAAGAATATTAAATGCCAAAACATTTTGTAAGGAATGTCAAAAGCTCTCCATTGTTATTGTTCAAATCCACCCTTGTTGCCTCTTTACCAGAGCCCTAGAATATACAGGCGATTATTCCAAATTCCAAAATTATCAAATGTGAAGTGCAGCATAGATTGCAGTTTTAAGATTTTGTTTGAATTAAAAAACATAAGTTATTTAGATCAATTATTGTTTATTAAAATAAAATAGTATTTATTATTGAGTAGAGAGATATAATTATTGATTCAATTTCTTATGGCTTACTTTTAGATAACCTCAAACTTACGAGCCTCTTATGCCGCAAACGAGCTCTTCTGCATTCTGAACAAATCCCACTTCAAGGTATAGACGTTTATTATTTAATACTGAAAGCCCTAGAAAAGGCACTTGTGAAATAATGTAATTAAGTAGAATAATTAATTAAATAAATTTGTTTTAGACAACAACTTCTAAATACCTGTGCTGCAGGTTATCACCATTTGTAATACCATCAAATTAAATTTTAAAAAACAAATAATGTTTTGCTTAATCCAATTAATAGTGAAAAGTTACATTTAAGTGGTAGCTTATATTTAAATATTATAATAATTTTGTGTCAGTATCCAGATTATTTAATTAGTTGAAGCATGACTTACTATACCTAGCAGCAAAGAGCTTTAAAAAATTCGGGCAACAACAGTTTTTAAATAACTTAGTAACTATTCCATTTAAAATAATTTTGAAAATATTCAATCTGCTTATGTCGTTTCTGCGGAGTACCTTATGTACATTATTAGTCTAATAATTATTGTTTTATGTTACTGTTTAGTCTCCATATTTGGATATCAAATCTATATTAGTATTATTATTGAAGAATGTTGACTTGCTGCAATGTTCGGGGCCGTATTAAATCACAGTTTGGATTATTTGCAATCATCTGCGCTTCCTGTAGTGAGAGACATTACCACTATTTTAGTGTGGTTGCACATTGATAAGTTGCAATATGGCAATAGTACCAATAAAAACTAGCGTTTGTTTTATCAAGTTACTTTATGACGTGTTATATTTTTTCATTGCGAATGATGGAAAAGAATAAAATCTCAGAATGTGTTCGATGCAGTGATTTGATAAATAACTCTCCATGATATTAATGTATACGTCATATATCAAACCCAGTTTTCAAAAAATACTAGCAATTTTAATGTTAATATCTTTAGTTGCTCACTTTCTCGGATACCCCTTTAACAATTGTTTCTTACTTTATTAATTGCATATCATTAGACTGCAAATCATTAAAATAAAAAACATAATTGTTTAATAATTTCAGTCAAAATTTCTAATGTTAATTCTGAACTGAAGATACGGTTATTGGAAAGAATTCCGGTATTAATTCATTTGTAAGTCAGTATTAGTTGAAACAAATCAGTATTTGCAAATCCGGTTAAACAAAATAAATTTTGCGTTTTTTGAACCAAAAACAAAGTTCAACAGTATGTATATGTAATTTCTGAATTAATTCTAATCATAATATTAGTTAATTTCTCTTCCAATAGCAAAAATTTAGAACTGCCATTGAGAAATGTCTCTGAAATAAATGTTAGTACGTCTCTTCTTGGTATGCAAAGCATCTTTGGTTTGGAGTTAGTAAGGATAGAATCTTCGCAAAGAAGACATGTTTTGTATTGTATGCCAAGTTGCAACATTTAAAAATAATTTACTAAAACAAACCTCGCTATTGCCCAAAATCAAAATATTCTAAAATCTAAAATCTACGATATATTTTTCAAATATACATAGATCAGGTCCAAGTATTATGTATGATATCAAAAGAAACTTTGGAATATTGATTTCAACTTACTTGATTGTATTTATTAACCCTAAACAAAGTTGAAGCTGTGGATCAAAGTAATATATTCGATTATAAAGTACGATTTCCCTTACTAATGCTGAGCGCTTTTTAAAATAAATGCTTTAGACATTTCTAGTTAGTGCGATTCCGGTGTTAGCAGGAGAACAAAGCCTTTATACAAATCGAATCTAAAATTTCAAAGCATTTCTAAGTGAACATTCTTAAATAACTTCCCCTCAAAATACAACTATTAAATACCATCAAGCATTATTCGAAATTTAAAAATGAATTATTCAAAATAAGAATTTTTAAACAATATACATATTTGATTTCAAAAGTTTTGATTCAGTTATTGTTAGAGAACTTCGAGAAAAGTTTTTCGAAATTAAGTTCTAATATTAAAATTAAAAAAAAATTTATGTTACCTGGAAATATTTGCGTTAATGTGTATTTTATATTTATTTTCCTTTATTTAATTTTTAAGCCTATTATTTTGAAAGGTATACATAAGGGAATTTTATAATTTTTGGCCATCCCACTCCTAATTTTTCCCATATTCCCACAGCAGGCTTAATAACTTTTCATAGATTCACCATAATTCCGAAAATGAATATATGTCTTATAATCGCTTCACTTAATGTTTAGCAATTTGTTAATGAATTTCACACATTCATCTCCAAAATGTTTAAAGCTCATAAATGCGGAAATGATGGACGATATAAATGTATTTACTACATAATAATTTACTCATATGAGTTTAAATTCTTCTCTTCGCATTCCACATAGAGATGGACATGGCTCGGAAAGTGCCCTGCTTAGGGCCAATGTATTGGAAGAATGGGCCGAAACGTCGAAATATCTTACTATCACACAACAGTAAATGCAATATAATTTGTAAACAATGTGTTACATTTAAAGTTTCAGTGCTCAGATTATACTACAAGTTTCTAACATACCTACATTTGGTTTAGAAACAGAAAACATTAGGATTCATAAAATCGGTTTAAAATGAACTGAATTGGCTTTAATTTAAATGACACGGGCTGAATTTGTTAAGGTCTAAGGCTTTGTGGACCGGGCATCTTTGGTTCTCGCCCCACAATTTCCCACAGAGGCGCAAAAGAATGGATCCGCATTCCAATTCTGAGACTATATATTTGAAAATCCGGTTTAAACTTAGATGTACATTTGATATATTTGATGTCAAAAACAAAAAAGCCTTGCAAAAAGATTTTGGTGATGACTGTATTTTTGTAGACAAAGTATTCAAGCTCAAAATCTCAAACATCAGATGAAAATAATCCCGAACTCTTAACCCAAAAACATGGACTCCTAAATGCTAACTGGACAGGAAGTTAAATATTTAATGTGACAATAGTAGGCCTAATATAAAAAATAAATTTTTTATTTTTTTTAAATTAATTTAATTTGGCTGCAAATTTGAACACTTTGAAAGGCATGAAAAGATTATCTATACTTCTTATCAATATAAATGTTGATTTATAACAATATGTAACATTTCAAAACATAATGTACAGAAAAATAGAAAACATTATTGCACTAATTACTGGATAACTTTTTGATTCTTCTTTCAGAAAATGAAAGTTTCAACTATGTATTGAAAACAGTTGTTCTGTTTTTCATAATAATGTTAAACACCATCATTAGAATTTTTTCTAATACATTTCCATGTTTTTGACATTTAACTTGTCGAATATAACCCATGTTATCGGGCAGATAGTAAAAAACTGCATAGTTAAATGCTTCATAGAGGTTTGTGTTGCCAACTTTCAGAAAATAGTCATTATCATTGAGGAAAGAAAAAATCAGGTAGGCAAAGCATACTGAAATGAAGCTAAAGTCCGATGGTCGTTTAAGACCGCCACG
>CABFPE010000245.1:932555-943333 GCA_900660155.1 Hofstenia miamia
TATATATATATATATATATATATATATATATTAAATAGATGCTAACAAAAGACTATGTAGAGTACATATGCTACATACAAATTTACAAATACTAAACCACTTTCAGTCCAATATTTAGCTGCAGAATCAATATTTTCATCAAATATATTTTAATTATTTACACATAGTAGCTTATTTCTTTTGAAATTCATATAGTCGATGTATTTATTTTTTGTTGTCAGCCTGTTCTGCAAACAATTTTCAAACAATACTTCTAAAATTAAGTTCAAATAACGACTAGATCCACAAAAAATTGAAAACTGCTGCCGTCAATTCTTCGGAAATGGACTGCCATCTAGCGATTAATTGAAATCACACTAAAAACAAATTTTAATTATATTTTCTAGTCGTATTTGGTTAGAGGCCACTAGGCATTCCAATTTTTTCTATCGAAATAATCGTAAAGAATTTTTTAAAATGTGCTACATTTTTAATCAATAATTAAGATTAGGTTTTGCAGTTAATTATATTTTTTAAAACATAAAAAATTTCTTGAAGGTTTTCAAAAGTTTATAGATATTTAAAAATGTTTAGCAATTCTATGAAAATCATCAAACAATTTTTTAATTAAATCTTAAATCTTCTAGGAAACGCCTTAAACCAGAGATGCCTTTAAAGAACAAAGTTACTCAGCTACGTAAAAAATCCGACTTCACAGGCAAGTTACTTATTGTTAGTGGTAAATCTAAGTAGACATTTAGGGTCTTGTAGTTCATTACTAAAGTCCACTTTGGCGTCTAGTCCTTTAGCGAAGAAAAAATTCAGTTTCTGTTCTCTACCATATCTGCCAAGAATATCCTTCAACACAGGTTAATTACGCTGCTAACTTTAATGAAAAGTAACAGAGATTACAGACATATAATTATTACTTTTTGGAAGTGATGTTTCGATAATATGCCTAACTTTAGATGTAAGCGAGATGCAGCCACCATATTTAGAAATGTGTCAGATATCCCCTCCACTTGATAGAAAACGTGTATTAATAATCACAGGAGCTCCTGCAGTAGGCAAAACTACATTAATGGAATCTCTTCTAAAAGCCGATGCCTGCACATTTCAAAGCCCTCTTTACAGTGAGTAAATTAAAAAAATTAATGTACTCGTTTAAAATGAGCATGCGATTTAACTTTATTTACGTTTATAAAAANTCTTTACAGTGAGTAAATTAATAAAAATAACTTTATTTACGTTTATAATAAAATTGTCAGAGTGGGAGTGAGTCAAAACCTTGTTAAAAGGTTGGGCAAGGGGTCAAAGTGTGTGACTCTGAAAATAATCGATGATTGGCTAAGCGGATATTGAACGTATTTGACATAAATCAATCATTAACACATGTTAACCTATTAGACAATTTGCATAAACAATTATCTATAAAGATATACGAAATTTTATAAATAAAAATCAGTATCCAACATACCATTATCTAAAGAAAGGTGGAAACGGATCGGGTCAACCCACATAGGGTTAAAAATTAACTTAGTGTGGGTTTGTTCACAAAAAGTAGGTACTCCTGCTTCATATATAGTAAAAAAACACTTAGGTATATTCAATATAGTTTATTGCCTGAAAAAAACTTATACTTACCAGGAAAAAAGTAAGGTTCAGGGTCTGGATAATAATGGAATAGCTGATTGGATTGGGATCTTTGAAATATAAAGATGCAAGAAAATATCAGTTCGTTTCAAAAAATACGAGATCTGCTTCCAAATCTAAGCTGAAGTAGTACTTATAATAAATGTAGGCATTTTTAAGAATTATTTAGTTACTGGCAGAAAGGAAGGTACATCAGTTCGACCATCTTCGGGTGATTTCCAGAGATTCACATTAAAGGACTATGAGAATGAAAGGAATTCCAGCCGGTTCTTGGACTACGAAGAATATGACTCATCCTACATGGCTCTCACATTACACTCAATTGATGAGATAATTGATGCAGGGTTTGTGTGTGTCCTAGTGCTGAGAAAACCATCGGTGAGTTTGCTTAAGTAAAAATTTAAGCTTAGATAACTTTAGTCCATAAAAATGATTTGGAATAGTCGTTATCGCCCTTATGTAATTTTCATACGTCCACCCGATCTCCACCGCTTTCGTGAACGTCGACTTTTTTCCAATGCCAGTCTTCGCCTTCAGAATGCTAAGCAATCGCGAATTGCTATGAAGGTATGCCCTACATAGAAATACATGCCAATAATTTTTTTAACAGCTATTTTATGATCATATGATAAAAATTCTTCATTAATTTGTAATTTGAGTTTGGCTACATGCCATAAGAGAGAAGAATAAAAATGTTGTTATTAATATTATTATTATTATCTTTTCTTTTTACTACTTGATGTTGATTCACTCTGGCAAAAACAACAATTTCTAGGGAATCTGAGAACTTTCACTAGAATGCGATGTTCGTTAAAATACTGCTTCTGTGCTGCTATATTACACTTTGATAATCCTAATTACAAGTATCTCTTATGCCTTTGCTTGTGCTCTTAATGTTCCACCTACCATGGAAACTACATCAACTTTCTTCAGATTCTACAATCTCTATATTTGTCGATCGTATCTTCCTCCTGACTCTTTGCATTTCTGTCCTTTGATACTGCTATATCTCAGAGGTGGAGATATTTTAACACCCGAGAATCAGAAATGAAAATTAACTAAATTTAATATTTTTGATGTTTTCAAACATAATTCACTACTTCTATGGCCTTTCTGTGACATTAAGGTCACATGTTGAAAAACCCCTGAGATGAACAATTTATCAGCACAAATTACAGCTTTATTATAGCATATTATTAAGCTTTGTACAAAATCACTTTTATCTACAAGAACTTCATATGTCATATCTTAGTAAACTTTGACATAATCAGTCTTTTCAAACAGAAATTAATCAATTTTGCCCTTAGAAATTGAACCCAAATTCCACCCTACCCAAATCCGATTCCGACTCTGATATGCCTAACACTGTTCCCACTCGTTCGCCATTATCTGCTACTGCTATGCCCGGTCTCCTTATTTCATTCAACTTACCTGTCTGAATGTTCAAATATGACATCATAACCCTCTCATTATCTACAGCTCTTTGTGGCTTATGCATGTACCATTTGTTTTCTGCTTCTAATGCATATTGCCTACTCAAGGCCCCAACATTGCCAATGATTCTCAATGATTGTCTGTATAAAGAATACATGCACTCATTCACTTATTTTAGTTTAAGCGTTTTCTAACTACCAGATTAATGCAGTTAGAGAATTCATCAGTGTTAAATATCTCATCGCATGTCAAATAAGTAAATGATGTTTTTTAATAATATCGTCAAGTTTTTTATCTCTAGAATAGAAGACAAGCCTTTCTGCTAAAATTATTGATTTACTTAACAATCTCATTCAAAATTTCTAAGTGTAAATACATTTTTCTTTCACTTAGGAGGATGACTTTCATGAGATCATGCGGATTTCTTCTCACATAGAAAAGAACTACAGCATGTACATTGACTGTCACATAGTGAATGACGATGTGGACTCTGCTATTTATGATCTCCAACAGAAGGCGTATGGAATCGAAGAGACTATGCAGTACATACCTTTACATTGGAATCAGTAGTTTATAAAATTTGTAATTGTAAGATTTGAAATTGAGAATAAATTTTAATGTTAAATATCATTATTATTTAGATTAAGCGGAAAATTACCCAGAAAGAATATATTAACGATTTCCAAGTTTTTTGAGAAAATATTAAGTCATTATTCAAGTCTTGTAGATTTTATGCTTTTGTTATATGTTAGATGAGCACATAAGGGCGTTAATTATTAAAAAAAATGTTTTTCTGCTATACGTCAAAACTTAGAATGGAGTTTTTCTATTAAAATCCACCCTATTTTAATTTAGGAAATTAGTAATACCTAAAACAAATATCTGAGCATAACTAATTCTATACATGAATATATTTTAATATTTTTGAAGGTAAATAAAATATATCTAATGAGAGAGAAGCCGCACAAAATATATTTAAAAAAGATCTAATTTTCTTAGTATTTGGTGAAATGTCAATATTAAGTGCTTTATTAACAAATATTTTCATAGTTTAAACTCTCCGTTTAATATAGTGTAGTTTTACACTAAAAGTAACACAGAATATCAAAATTTCAAAGAAGCCTTGCCAATGTTTGTTGAGATATAGCTTCACAATTTTCCAACATTTAGTAATTCTCTTATTTCAAAGATCAAATAGTTTGTTGTTTTTTCATCTGATCAATTTAGATGAAAAAGAGCCTTATTTCCATAATACCTATGCAGCCGGGAGGGTATCCCAATATCGTCATCATCATATAAATGCTAATTCAAATTCAAGTTGATTACTTCATACCTTCTTGAGCTACAAAATATATTTTGCTTACCTTAAGCATTCTTGAGCATTGATAACCTTCTGAATCTTAAGGATCATAGATGATTTTAGTGGATTCATAAGGATTTTAAGAGACTTAAAGGTAGTTCTATGTTAGAAACTTATTTTTTATAGCTAAGAAATGAGATGGGTGAGATCAAGTTTTCTGGGTTATTAACATGCCATTGCCTATATTTATGCATGCATGGCGTCTATTCAGTAAATTGAGTAATTATTCTTAATTTTGCCTTTGAGTAGATAAACATTAGTTCAAATTAATGCATTACAAAATGTAAATGTTTGAAAAATATCATCAATATATGAAGAAGATTACTGATCAAAAAATTTCATGAAAGGTGTTACTTAAATTTTTTGTAATTCGATGTTATAAGGTTTTTTGAAATTAAATAAATTTAAAGCTATTTTGCCAACAAAATAAAGTGAACTGATATTTCTATTTAATTAAAAGCGTACATTTACATATGTTTAATTCCGAAACAATAAGTATACTTCCAAGAAGTTCAAGGTCACTTCTAAGACTATGATATTCAATTAAAATGAACAAATATTTATCATCAAAATGATTATATCATTTCCTAAGCACTGCGGAGGTTCCTGTATGTGTGTATGTTACCGATTACTCAAAATCATTTCGTGCAAGTTAGGCAAATTAGAAAAACTGTCTCTTTAACCTTATTGTGATATTAGGCTGAAGACAATCTGAAATTAATTATTTGTTGAGAATAGAGAGTGATGAAGTTCTTTGGATAATTCGATATTTTTGATGAAGCCACATTCAGTGAGCATAGATCTGTCAAACGCATATTTCACGCATTTGAAATCAAATACACTAAATGAAAACTACTCATGTCCACTCAAGGTGTGGGATAGCATTTCAAGAAGGAAATTATGCAGTCCCTACTTTTTCCAAATTGATTCTGACTATAAAGAGTTATTCAAAAAATGGGTAAGTCCATTAGTAAAACGACAACGGTGTTATTCAAGAACAAAATTCTAATACGATTGCGTCAGTGCCAAGTATAAATGAAAAGAAAGATATTACAAATTTTTTAAATAGCCTATAGCATAAGTAAATATCAGATTCATTGTTTTTTAAAAAATTAAATCCAATTTTTTAAAGTATTTGAAAGTAAGTAAACAATTTTAGTAGTAAAAACAACAAAATGAATATATATTGGCCTTGTGGCCCACACAATAAATGATAAATTACAGTAAGAAGATGAAAGAATCAACCCTATATGGAATAAATTATTATTTTTTGGAAATTTTGTTTGCTTGGTGATATCCAGAATATATTGATATATTGTTTTTGAAAAAAATATATTAGAAAAAATAAAAATTTTTAGAAGATTATTATTATTTGTCATTGTGACCTGTTAATTAAAAATATTGAAAAAATACACAATACAAAAATAAATAAGTACAAATAAAATATTTCTGTATAGTCCAAAAATTCACTTAAATTTGACAAGAAATGAAAGAATTTCTAAGACGGTTTGTACATTGATGGAATTTTCGAGGTTTTCCTAGTGAGTGATTTGATTTATATTGAATGAGAATGAGATGATGAAAATGATTACCATAAATTGTTCATTCGTTGCTTCCATAATCTGTTGCATTGGGCTTTCGTCTTTCTAAAAGTTGTGGCATTTTATAGATCATATTCATATTTAAATTGGAGGTATAATGATTATTACTCTACTTTGGATTTTTTAAAGAGATTGTTGTTGAACATTTGTAATGGAATGATGCCAAAGCTGAGCACAATATTCCAGTCCTGGGCGAATTAGTGTTTAGTAGTTTATCAAATCTTTTCTTTGGTTGATGCTCGTTTTATGACGAGCAAAATGATTTCATGCTTTAGATACAATTATGTTTATGTAGGTGTTCCATTTAAGTAAGACAAATCGTTTTGATGCTTTAGATACAATTATATTTATATAGGTGCTCCATTTAATTCTTGTTGTAAATACACCCCAAGTAATTTGAAAGACGTGATCCGTTCAATGGTGATATTGTGCATTGAAATCAGAGGTGGTAGGCAAAATAAGTGCAAAATGCCAATTGTAAGTTCCTTAGTTTTATTCAAGTTCCGTAATTTATACTACTAGTAAATAAAGTTACGTTTGGTGGTTGTTGTTAATCTAAATTTATTGATGAAACTGTATGACGAAAAAAGTCTTTCACTAGGTACTAGGTATAGGTACACTAGTTTGAAGAAATTAAAAAGTTGATCATTATATCTCTTTTAATTTTCCTATAAAAATGCTTCGAATATTATGTCTCGTAAGGCATTCAATGAATTCATCAAAAATGAATATGCACGTCTTCCTAGTGAACGTTCAAAATGGAAGCTAATACATGAAATCAGAAATTTAGCTGATTTGCCAAAAAATCGGATGCAGTGTTCAGACTATCGACTTTTATCACCAATTTCTTGACAGATGATAAAAGGCAATGTGGCAACACACCTTTACTGACGATTTAAAAATATCTAAAGAATTTAACAAGACTTTTGTTAACCTAGGAAATCGCGCCTAGTTAAGTACGAAAACGTTTCACGCAAAGTCTTTACAACCGAATTTTCTTTTCGCTTCTCAACGTGTTATGAAATTAGTAAATCAATTTTTAATCCTACCAATAACAAATCAAGTGGTTCCTCAAGCATTCCCTTATGAGCTCTTAAAATTATTCCAGACATCATTGTAAATCCCTTAATTTTATCGTTAATGACTTCATAAAATGTAATTACTTCCCGGATAACCTAAAACTTGCTCACAATGTTCCTTTTTTAAAGAAAAGCAATCCATCAATTTCCACTAACTTTAAACCAATTTCAATTACTTCTCCAATGGGCAAAATATTCCAAAGATTATTGTAAACATCCCAAGCTTGACTAGAACTAACAATGAAAACCACGAATATATCGCTCATGTTTAGCACATAAGTGCAAAATGGTGTTTACATATAAATTTTTACCTGCCACCTATATATGTGCCAGAGTTGGAACCGGTCATAATTTTTGCTAAGCTTTTTCTCAACCGGCTGTAACAGGCCGGGGTCAACCGGTCTATTTTTACAGAATTTTTACCGGCTCCCAGAATATTTTTATGATACAAACCCATGGGTACACTTTCTTAAGGTTAAGGGAAAAGACACAGCAATTTAGTGGCTAAAAAAGTTATATCCTCATATTGGATTATTTTTTCAGATTTGCAAAGTATGCATCTCATCAGTGCAGTTTAAAGTAAATCAGGGGTAAAAAATAAAGAAATTAATATTTATACATATATATATTTTTAAGCTTATTTAGTACTTCAATATATACATTTTAAGAATCCATTAATTAATTTTCAAAAATATTACGAAAAATGGGTAATTTTCCCATTTATAAAAAACAATATATAAAAAGGTCTTAGCAACGGTAAAAAAACTCCCTAGCGACGACTCCAGCCACAAAACACCCATTCCTATATGAATTTTTAGAAAATCTACAAGGTATCTTGAGCTTATTAGAATCAGCCAATCACAAGGCTGAGCATGCTTGACTGATCAAGGTGAGTTTGTGTGGATAATGTTTATATGCTTATTTCTCGGATTGTATTTTTATGATACACACCCAGTTTCAAATCATGATATCTTAAAATCTACTCAAGTAATGTTAATGAAACTTCTTAGTTTTGTAGATCTAATTATGTTCTAGTGCCTAAAACTTTGATTTTTAAAATAAAGATGCTCCAATGCTATAATATATGCTTATGAATATTTAATTAGTGGTTCAAAAAAAATGAAAAAAATATGACTAATGAAATACTGGAACTAAAACACTCTACTGTTTATTTTATTATTTTAATCACTAGACAATGTTGTAATAAACATGTGTACAAAGTTTGATCCAAATCTGGAATGATTTCGATTTCCAGAACTGAGAGGACTGTACGGATTTGTATTACAACACACTCAATGTAGAACAATGTGATATGCATTCTATTACTTGTATCAAGAAATCCCTAGCCGGCTGGTAAGACTAGTTTATTTTAATGCCGTTTGGTGGCCAGTACACTTAAAACGTAGGCCGGTATTTGGCAGTAGCTGTCAAAATTCGGCCACTTAACCGCGGTATATACATATAATTTAATTGCAAAAATAAATTCTAATATCACCAATCAAATATATAGAACTCTAATTCAAATTATTACAAAAAATAATATGAAGATATTAAACAATTTGGTTGTTACCAAACTTTGACATCGAAATGTGGACAACAAAGAAAATTCTGACTCGCAAAATGCAGCTAAAGTAGAAAACTATGCATTTACCGACCAATATTGCCCGGTGAGTGGATCAAGTCAGTGTGCAATTCTGTCTTCGCATTTTACAATGAAAAGGACTTTCAAAAGGATAAAGAAAAATTTGGTATTATGTGCATGTATTGTCTTCATGATCTCACATTTTAGCTTGTAAGATACATAGCTTTTGCCTTCAAGTCTAAAGGAAGTGACATAATCCAAACACATTTATCGTTGTCATGCGTTTTTGATCATTTTTGCTACACTTTCCTAAGTAATTGCTTTCATTAAAAGCTAGTGCATCAGAAGCAAATGCACTTTATTAATACAAAATATTTACCATGTAGATTTATACACCCAGTTTTCTAACCATATGTTTGACTATTTCTCGTTAATAATTTCTGGCTAATCTCATCACACAGTGCAGAGAATAATTCTTTAACATGGGGAATTAAAATGATATCTGGAATCAAGTGATACTTTCTATAGCATAAAAGAATGGCACAAATTGATGACTAATAAACTTGGTAGGCCAAAGATACTTAAAATGCAATGCATTTTGGACTGGTGAAATGCATCTACACACAAATAACAAGGTATGTTGATACTTTTGTTTTCATAACCTATGTATTATATTGTAATATTTCATGTTTAACTAAGTATGCTTTTAAACTTCTGATTTAAAACGAATTTTATATGCATTTATTTATGAAGTTTTATTGAGTATCTTGTTTTAATATTTTATGTTTAAATATCTTTTAACTAACAAATGACTAAAAAAATCATATGCATTGCTTTTTGCTAAGTTGAATATCTTGTTTAATTGCTTGCATTTTGAATTTCCTATTTTTTTACTAAAACTATAAATTATACACATTGATTTTTGCTGTGTCAGGAAATATACTGTTATTTTGTACTTGTTTTACAAATTTCTTAGTGGTTTCTAGCTCTCAAATTTTTTGTAAACATTTTGTTATTGATTAATACAAAATATTTATTGTGGAGGTTTATGAATTTACAAGTGTCTACATTTAGAAATGGGAACACCAGATTGAATTGTGACTAATTTAATGATTAAAAATCATATCTACTGATGGGAAAATCAAATGTGTAGCAGACATCCACTACAAGACAGTAAATAATGAGTGTGTCATCATTTCTATACCAACTACAATATGAGTGGATAAAGAATTCATACATTAAAGTTACACAACAGTGGAAAGCAAAAATCCCATGCAATATCTACAAGCACACAAAAGCCATAAACCAAATTGAAAAAGAAATGGAAAGTCAACAAAAGATGTAACAGTCTATAAACGTGTGCAACCCCAAAATATCCGGATAAACCAAAAGAAATACAGAAGAATAAAGATGCTAAAAGTCTACAACTATTTAAAACTAGTGTAAAAATAGTGTATAAAGAAAGCATGTATATGTATAAATCCTACTAATGGCATCACACGTATAATTTTTTAGAAATTAAATTACGTCTTTTGCCGTAAATCATGTTAATTATTTGGAAAATGAGTTTGCTTTTATCATGTAAGTCTATATTTCATATGCCTGTAATGTTTAAGTTTAATGAAATATTTCATGTTTTGGATTTTGGATATTAGCAAAAACAAATTAAATTACAGTGACTAATCATTAGAAATGCATGGATTTTTGTGGATAAAGAAATTATTCATTTTTGCAAAACGTGATACAGGTTGCCACATTAGTCAACAAACAAAATGTAGTGCCCTGTTTAGTCAGCTAACAGTGTCATGTATATTAACAAAAAATAGATGTGTGCAAACAAGTAAATTAAAAAATGCAAACAAAATTGGCCCTTACATATCCACGTGCTGGCAGGGGTCAAAGGTCAGAGTGTAAGAAAAAAACACAAAATGCGCTGTTATGGAAGTCTTGATAACTACTAGCACCCTGATATTGAACATTATTGTCTAACTACCTATCCTGGATCTGGATTCTATTTGTATGAAGTTGATCGAAAAACTAAGTTGTAGGGAATATCACCAGTTTGTGGAGCTTATTGTATTTTTTATTGC
>CABFPE010000245.1:949597-997317 GCA_900660155.1 Hofstenia miamia
TTCCTAAGTAATTGCTTTCATTAAAAGCTAGTGCATCAGAAGCAAATGCACTTTATTAATACAAAATATTTACCATGTAGATTTATACACCCAGTTTTCTAACCATATGTTTGACTATTTCTCGTTAATAATTTCTGGCTAATCTCATCACACAGTGCAGAGAATAATTCTTTAACATGGGGAATTAAAATGATATCTGGAATCAAGTGATACTTTCTATAGCATAAAAGAATGGCACAAATTGGTGACTAATAAACGTGGTAGGCCAAAGATACTTAAAATGCAATGCATTTTAGACTGGTGAAATGCATCTACACACAAATAACAAGGTATGTTGATACTGGTGAAATGCATCTACACACAAATAACAAGGTATGTTGATACTTTTGTTTTCATAACCTATGCATATTGTAATATTTAATGTTTAACTGAGTATGCTTTTAAACTTCTGATTTAAAACGAATTTTATATGCATTTATTTATGAAATTTTATTGAGTATTTTGTTTAATTGCATGCATTTCGAATTTCCTATTTTTTTAACTAGCAGCTTACTAAAACTATAAATTATACACATTGATTTTTTGCTGTGTCAAAAAATATACTGTTATTTTGTTCTTGTTTTACAAATTTCTTAGTGGTTTCTAGCTCTCAAATTTTTTGTAAACATTTTATTATTGATTAATACAAAATATTTGTTGTGGAGGTTTATGAATTTACAAGTTTCTACATTTAGAAATGGGAAAACCAGAGGGAATTGTGACTAATTTAATGATTAAAAATCTTAATACGGATGGGAAAATCAAATGTGTGGCACACATCAACTACAAGACAGTAAATAATGAGTGTGTCATCATTTCCATACCAACTACAATGTGAGTGGATAAAGAATTCATACATTAAAGTTACACAACAGTGGAAAGCAAAAATCCCATGCAATATCTACAAGCACACAAAAGCCATAAACCAAATTGAAAAAGAAATGGAAAGTCAACAAAAGATGTAACAGTCTATAAACGTGTGCAACCCCAAAATATCCGGATAAACCAAAAGAAATACAGAAGAATAAAGATGCCAAAAGTCTACAACTATTTAAAACTAATGTAATAATAGTGTATAAAGAAAGCGTTTATATGTATAAATCCTACTAATGACATCATATGTATAATTTTTTAGAAATGAAATTACGCCTTTTGCCATAAATCATGTTAATTATTTGGAAAATGAGTTTGCTTTTATCATGTAAGTCTATACTTCATATGCCAGTAATGTTTAAGTTTAATGAAATATTTCATGTTTTGTATTTTGGATATTAGCAAAAACAAATTAAATTACAGTGACTAATCGTTAGAAATGAATGGATTTTTTGGATGAAAAAATTATTCATTTTTGCAAAACGTGATACAGGTTGCCACATTAGTCAACAAACACAATGTAGTGCCCTGTTTAGTCAGCTAACAGTGTCATGTATATTAACAAAAAATAGATGTGTGCAAACAAGTAAAATAAAAAATGCAAACTAAATTGGCCCTTAAATATCACAAAATTAATAAAGTAGATTTTTAATCAGTCAAGACAGAAAGACTATGCAATTTCCATGACGTCACTACAACACCCCTCATCAATATCCACGAGCTGGCAGGGGTCAAAGGTCAGAGTGTCAGAAAAAAGACACAAAATGCGCTGTCATGGAAGTCTTGATAACTACTAGCACCCTGATATTGAACATTCTTGTCTAACTACCTATCCTGGATTCTATTTGTATGATGTTGATCGAAAAACTAAGTTGTAGGGAATATCACCAGTTTGTGGAGCTTATTGTATTTTTATGCTTTTCTATTTTCAATAAAATACCAGAAATATTTGTATTTACCAATTTGCCATTTGTTAATGACTTTTATGTAGTGATGGGCTTAATAAATCAATGTATTCATAGTAACTTTGCTTATTTTACATGTACAAACTAAAAATGTTTTGTATAAATAGCATAATTGAAATTTATAATTTTAAACAAATTTGCAAATTGCCACTTGTTAGTCTACTTTCTGACAGCTATCAAAGTAACAACACAATATTTAGTTGTACCACGCATTTGGAAAGACCAATCTATAATGATTTTCATGTGGCTTTGCTAAATATTACATTCCCCATAGGATTCAATAATATAGAAGTTCAATAGTGAAGGGCATCCATATAAAAAAGATAGATGAGTTCAGCTTTGTTAACCAAGTCTTAACAAAAATTGATTTGACAGTTGTTAAACCTGATACAAAAAATGAAAAACTAGTGCTTTTTCACAAAATTTGCCATTGATTACAGCAGTACTGACTTGGATTTTGAAAAAAAGCAGTGGAAGAGTAGTCATTAAGAATGATACGGCTCATGAATTTGAATTAAACCAGGTAGGTGAAATTTTGGGTTTTGATAGTCACTATTTCATAGTCAATGGTTTGAATGTAATATCTCCTGTGTTTGCAGGAGATCCCTAATTAACTTATATTGACATATATTTTAGGAACCTGCTGTTGGCAAAAGATATCATTGATAGCATTTGGGTACTGAATTTACTAATTGAATGACTATACTGATATAATTTTGGTAACAACATATTAGCTGACTCTTCTGATGCCATTTCAATAACACTCCATCCGGTCGGACTTTCAGCAGTTACTTGATTTAGACAGTGAATATACAAAAAGAGTTAAATATATAATCAATAGTGTTACTTGTTTGTTTTCAATTCATTAATTTCGATTTCACAAATGATAAACTGTCAAACAATTAGAGGCTTGACAACCTTATTTGTTCACGAAAATTAGTAAAAGGGATACATGGTTAAAAATATTATATCAGCACGCAATAAACAGATCAAGTGGAAATTGTTTATATGTAGCCGGATGAGTCTCCAATTACTATTCCCGCACGTCAGCCGCCATATAATGTAAATATCTGTAGTGAACACCACTAGTTGCGATTGTCTTACCTGTAGATGTTCTTCCAATTTTGAAATTATCAAATATATTATTTCTCAGTGTTGCTGAAAATGTAAACTATATTTTATTGTGGAAATTGATAAACTTTTTTTGACTCTACCTAACCCAGCAAAACAATTTTGTATTTTTCATCATTATTAAGATAAGCCAAAGTTAAAAATTACTTATACTTTTTTGTACGTGTAACAATTTTGCCAAAAGCTAAATTTGTTAAAGAACAACTTAGGCTTATAAATTTGAAGGCATATCCTGCAATTAGCTCTGCTTGCATGAAACAGCTTCCCGTTGTATCAATTTTGTAATATGTATGTACAAGTTATTTATTGAAAGTATATTGTGTTTATATATATTGAAGTTGTTTCATTCGATCCAGAAATTTTATCACTTTTTAGTGTGTGCATATTTTCTCGTGGTTTATTCCTATAAAATTCATTATTCTGATGTTGGCCCCACGCATTTAAAGATAAAATATTTAACTATTATACGAGTGGACAACACTTTTAGTTACCATTTGTTCCCGTTATTTACAGATTTTGATATATCTAAGCATGAAACGGCCGAAAACTCATGAATATGTATGATTTTTCAATAGTTTCGGTAGCTGTTAACAAAGCATCTTTGCATAAATACTTAAGAAAACCATTTTGATTTTGAGAGTACACATTAGGTTTACATAAATGTTCGATAATTTGATTAAAAAAGAATTTCAAAAATCTTACTAATTGGCGATGTAACAGAAATAAATCTATAGTTCAAACAATCTTTTGGGTCATCCTTTTTTTAAATAATAGAGTAATATTTGCCAATTTTAAAAGATCAGGAAAGCCGAAAGTCTAATACACGGGTTTATAGTGTGTGAAAGGGGCTTAGCTATTAAATCCGGAACAATATTTTGGTACAAAGTGGAAATCATAGAGGGATTGCAAGATTTTTTCTTTAAAGATTGAATAGATTTGATAATTTCAAACTTAGTCATGAATCAGAAAGAGAAAGAACATTATAATTGACTATGATTCAAAAAATTTTATTCAATATGTTACTCATGTCCTTATTATTAGTAACTACTTTTCCTTTATAAGTTATTTTTCTATTTTTCATCTTTTACTTGTTTCCTATTTAGTAAACTATTCATAAAATCCCATTTCCTTCTTGGTAAAAAATATTTTGATATTTAAAACGGTAATATTTGCTACAAGCTTTTTGTCTGTAAACATTGCACAGATTTCGTGCATTTTTGTAAGCATTATAATTGGTTGCTGTTTGAGAATTTGTGTATTCCTTCCATTTTTTAGATTCCTTTGTTTAATTAACTCTAAGCATTTTGCATCAATGCACGCCTTAGATAGTCTTAAGACACATTTTTATTATCAATATTTTTGGAGAAAAATTTTTCTTTCAGGGCAACAAATATTTATATAGAATAAAAGAATTTTATTAAAGTTGTTGAAAATTTCATTTGGCGTTTGTGAAGAGTAAATTAATTTCCAATTTTCTGTTTTTAAATAATTTATAAGTTTTAATACATTTTCTTCTGATTTTTCTCTTATTTTTATCCAAAATCTATTTGGATAGTTAATTTTTTGCTTATTAGAATTGCCTCTCAAAAATTGAACCTTGGGTTGAGGTTTTTAAATTGTGTTAAATTTTTAGTACATTTTGGATCATCATTTAAAAATCGGTGTAATAAATGCTTGAGATAAACAGGGAAATAGTGGCTCTCATGCATTCATTAAATATAAAAAAAGTTTGAAGTCTCACAGAAAACCTTAGTCGATACTTTAAGGAACCAAATCAGCATTATAGAAGAGCCCCCGACTTACTAAGTTTCAGTTTATTGTTGTAAAACAAAAACTAAAAAACTAATTTTTATACTGAAAATTGCTCGGATAATTTATATTGGGGCCCTCTTAATTGTCCAAATAAATAAAAGTCTGGTTTAAAACATTAGAGGTTTCGTAATTTTTTAGAACAAGATTTAGATTTGCTACCATTCGGTAAGTAATGAACCGTATGTACTATTAGCAAGCCCCTAGTAACAAAGTTTCAGAGATTTGTGATAACAGCTGCTATAAATTTCATTGTAAAACTAAGAATTAATGGAAAGGAATTTACGCTTCTAATATTATTCTAGAGTCGACCAATATTCTAACTTTACTGAAATATTCCTACTTGGGTTTACTAAATATTGTGAAGAAATGTTGCCCAATTCATGGATTGGGTTAAAAAACTTCTAGCTTTTAAGCAAAAGTGTCCGGATGTTATTCATAAACCGTGTTGCAGAAAGCCAAATATTTCTAATAATTGGTAAAATAAAATTATTTTGCATCAAATACATTGGTCAAAATACATCTAAAGCATATTGCTTATTAATGGTTGTTTTTTTTCACTTCAATTTGTAATATTAGTCTACAGGAATATTGGAATATTGAATTGATTTACTTGGTAATAACACATACGTCAAAGTTAACAAAATTTATTCTGCAATGTAAATTGCCAGTAATAAATTAAATGACAGTGCAAAACACCTGTCCCGCTTAACAAAGTAATTGGCTACCGTCAAATAATAACACATGCAACGGCAGCTAACAGCGAACTAACAGGTAAATAGCCACTTTAATTTTACAAAAACTGTATTATTAATATTTAACACAAAATTACAAATTGTAGAAGAGACTTTATTTTAGAAAATCAATTTCTAAAGTTTACGAAAATCATTAATTTATAGAACACTTACTAAAATTATTATGAAATTCATGTGAAAATCAACTAATTAAATTTCCATACCACATCGCATAGAAAGAATTATAGTAGCTAAGCAGAAGCAAGATGGACACAGATCGAATTTTTCGGACGCAATGGAATTTTTGGAGACCGTTTAGAACAGTCAAAATTTATTTCCCCATTTTCAACACAAATTTTTCTGTTGATTTTTGTTTATTAATTAGCATTTTCTTGAACAATAAAACTAAAGGTCAAATATAAAAACGAAAATGTAATTTTATTTGATTTGCTTAATATCAGCTGTCACCAATTGTACTTTGGTCGAGTCTACATATTCATTTTATTCCAGTTCATTTGCGAATTTTAGGCAGGTCTGACCATCTCGTTTTCGCCCGTAAGCTAGAATGACCCGTGTCAATATACTATTGAATATTGGATACAGGGCATTGACGTACATCGGATTTTAGGTATATTGTATATTCGTATATTTTACAGGGTTTTGTTTAGTATATTTTTCTCGTAAACTATTTCATATACTCTTCAAAAGGTCTTTTTGAACAAGATTCGAAGAGTCAACATGTGTCCTACCAATAATGGCAATCACTTTCAAAATGTACTTTGAATAACAAGTAATGTCAAGTAACACTAATGACACAACCTGCTATACTTGTAAATCCGTAATTTCAAATGAAGATGAACTGTTTCAATGTGTGTACTGCAAAACAAACTTTCATTTACTCAAGAAGAATTGTTCCGGATTCTCCAATGCACAAGCAGATCTGCTATTAAAAATGAAAGATCAAATTATTACCTTCTGCAATGTTTGCTCTGATGCGAAAAGGAAAGAAGCTTTTCTTAACTCGGAATTTAACATGAACAAATTAAATGAAGAACAAAAAAGACAAAATGCTTTACTATTAAAGACCATATCCAAAATAGAGAAGTTAAAGCTTGATATAGATCAATTAAACTCTCAAGCTGAGCAAAACAAAATGATTATGAACAAGATGGATAACTTGAATACTGATATAAAAAAATTCAAGACTAGCCTCGACGATTGGAAGAACAATATGAAAATAAGTCATGAACGGATTCCACAACAAACTGCTCCTCAGCAGTCACGTGTGACTGATGATAGTCGATTGACTTTATTGGTTTCTGGACTGGCTGAAAAATCTGAATACACAAATCCAATTGACAAACTGCATGCTGATCGTGATGTACTTAAGGAATTATTTAAATATAACCTAGGTGTCGATTGCGAATTTGATGATTGTTATCGAAGAGGCAAGTTTATTCAATCTCGCACTACACCGCGGCCACTTGTGGTCAAATTTCATAGTTTCTGGGATATTAGAAAAATTAAATTATCAACTTATAAACTAAAAGGAACCTCAATATTTATTCGCAATGATCTTACACCAGATGACTTAGCCAAAGAACGCATGTTGTTGAAATTGAGATACGAATTGGTATTAAAGGGCCTCGAAAAATCACAGCTCAAAATCAAAGGACTTAAACTATATTACAAGTCTCATATCATTGAAAGTGAAAAAAATATTGATGAAATCATCAAATCAATTAGCCCTTCTTATAATCAAAGCAACAGTAATCAATTAGAAAATTGACTAGTACCTTCTATATTTCTTTCAAATGTGCAATCCATTAAATATAAAATTGATGAAATTTATGCCCAAGTGTCTGCCATTACATTTCCAGAAATCTTAATGATAGTTGAAACACATTTGTCTTATGAGATTTGTAATAGCGCTGTAACCCTACCTGGTTACGTCACTGAAAGAAATGATCGAACAAAGAATGCTTCTGATAAAGTTGGTGGTGGAGTAATGATCCAAATTAAGTCACCTACTCCATATTGTGTTTTCCACCCTAACATCGATGACGATTTGCTTGACATAGAAGCTTTGTGGGTAAAACTTAATATTAAAAAGTCACCAAGGGGAATTAATGGGTATATGATAGGTGTATTATATCATCCATATTGGTGCAAGGAAGAAGAATATCGTCTACGCAATTACTTACGTGTAGTTTTAAATCAAATTAATGATACTTATTCCAACTACATGATTATTATTGGTGGCGACTTTAATAGAGCTAACGTAAATTTTCTTACAGCAGAGTTTCAACTTCAGCAGATGGTGAAATTTCACACACACGAAAATCGTACCTTGGACAAAATTTTTACTAATTTCTCCCAGTTCTATGAGTCAGCTCAACCGATGCCCAGTATTGGTAAATGTAGGCATTTATCTGTGTACATAAAATCCAAATATGTATGTGGAAATCCGACGATGACATCTTATAGAGTGAAAAAGAAATATAACCTACAATTGTTTGGGAACATAGTATCCCGCCGTGACTGGAATTTTTGCACTGATGTTAACGTTTCCTTTCCTCAGAATTGGGAAAATTTTTCAAAGTTTATGTTCAACGCATATGAATACTCATTTCCAGTGAAAATGCGAAAAATATATCCACGACACAAACCTTGGGTAACTGTAGAAATAGTCCGATTGATAAGCAAGAGGCAATACGCCCTACGAAAAAAGAAATTTTCTTTATATCGTAGGCTCAGAAATACTATAAACCGCAAATTAGAAATTACTCGCAAAGAATATTACAACCGTGTTATTGCTGATCTTAAATCATCTAAACCAAAAGATTGGTGGGCTCAAATAAAGAAAGTTGGTGGCATATCCGTTGAGTCTTCTAAAAAAGAGCTTTCACTTGGTGATAATTTTTTATCTATGGATAAGATTACACTTGCAAATTGCATTAATAACGAGTTTACTACAATTACTAACGAGTATGAACTTATAACTGCATCAGATATGGTGATTCCATCTTTAAACGAAAACCCTATATTTATCAGTGAATATCAAACTTTTCTGAAATTGAAAGCATTAAACATTCATAAGTCAACAGGTCCTGATATTCATGGCATTACCATTCCCACCTGGATTCTCAAAGAATACTGTTATGAACTGGCATTTCCCATATCTGCCTTATTAAATCATTCATTTTCAACGTATAATGCTTCCCCCTTTACATGCGCTAATGTGACCTGTTTAGAGAAAAATAAGCCGGTTAAAAACGTAAGAAAAGATCTTCGACCAATTTCTATAACACACCCTGTTGCGAAAATAGCAGAAGAGGTTTTATTGGAAAAGGAACTTATTGAAAAAATATGTAGCAGTCTAGATCCCAAACAATATGGAGTTATCCCGGGTCGTTCCACCCTATACGCACTCCTTGATATGACACATAATTGGATAAATCAATTGGAAAGCACTGGGCAATACATACGAATATTTTTAATTGACTTCAGAAAGGCTTTTGATTTAGTTAGTCATCCAATATTAATTAACAGACTGAGAGAAATTAACGTTAGCAACTATACATGCAACTGGATCATAAGCTTTTTATCTGGTCGTCAACAAAGAGTTCGTTTACCTTGCGGAACACTTTCATTGTGGAATACGTTGTATGCAGGAGTACCTCAAGGAACCAAACTTGGACCTTGGCTTTTTATACTTTTTGTTAACTCTTTAATGAGTTTTTGGCCCAACAGAGTCAAATATGTGGACGATCTAACAATCTGGGAAGTTTGCTCGCGTGATAGTCCTTCAGAATCTGAATGTTTAGTTCACAAAGTGAAAAATTGGGCCAGCAAATCGCTTATGCAACTTAATTTAATAAAATCAAAAGAAATTACTATTTGTCCCTTGCATAACTTTAACTTGCCATCTGAAGTTCAAATAACAGATGATAGTATTCAGCGAGTTCAATCAGCTAAACTCCTTGGATTAGTAGTTCAAGACAATCTCACATGGGAAGAAAATATTATGCACATGGTTAAAAAAGCCGCCAAAAGATTGCATTTTCTCCGAATTCTTAAAAGGGTTGATATTCCATCATCTCATCTAATCCAAATCTACACATCATTAATACGCCCTATTCTAGAGTACTGTTCACCCGTTTGGAGCAACGCAATAACTAAAGAACAATCAAAGGATTTGGAACGCATTCAAAAGCGTGCTCTGAGGATAATTTTTCCAAATTTTAAATATGAAGCAGCATGTCTTATCAGCAAGTGTCAATCTCTAAGTGATCGACGAAATTCATGCTGTACTAAACTTTGGCAAAAAATCCAAAACAAAGAAAATCACCCACTGAGTCATTTTGTGCCAAACATACGGAATTTAGATTATAATTTACGTAACATTCGTGATTACTCCTTCCCTCATCGAACTTCCAGAATGGAGAAAAGTTTTGTCTATAGTCAAATAGCAGCAATGAATTTGGTTACATATGGGAAATGATAGATATATAAACATATATAGACATACATGTATATATAAATATATGTTTGTAAATGGTAGCTTATAGTTATTACCTTATATTTTTCAACCTTTTGGTTGCAATTAAGGTGAAATAAATATCTCTCTCTCTCTCTATCATTTAAATAAATTGTTTAAACAATTTGGATTTTTTAACAAAAACTCACTGCGGAGAGACTTTCCGAACGCACTGTATTTGTAATAGATGTTTAGAAATGATCCCTTTCATATAAATTGTCACCTTTGCGTAACCCACTTTACAGGTTTTTGCCAGTTGAAGAGAAGCCAATAATCTATTAAAATCTCTTGTTACATTTGGCACAGTCTCGAACTGATCTTGCAAGAAAACGATCAGCTTCAACTTTCTTTATTTAGTTTACCTCGCATGCATACGATAATCTCTTTAAGGTAATCGTATATTCACAAATATAAAACTTTTATAACTAATTCTCGTATATTCGTATATATACGTCAATGCCCTGATTGGATGGGGATCGTAATAAGTGACAGGTATGCGACTTGATGTTGAATGAGTGAAGAAATGTGCCAGTATTTCCTTACGGACACAGTCTAGAGATAATTGGATTATTAATACTTCTTTTGTCAATAGTAATCAGTTGATTACCAACGTCCTCAAATTTGACACTTGAAATCGGCATGGAAGGTGCGGCATATTTGAACGTACTGCCTTGATATCCGAGAAGAAAAAACTAGAAATTAATAAAATCAAATTAATTGACGTAAATTACCACCTTTCATCATAGCAGACGTCCATGATCAATAATAATAATAGAAACCACATCCTGTTGGGTTCTTCGGTGACATATTTGCGACTGGAACTGAGTTTCAAATGATATCAAATTTACAATATTGACATCGCAACAAATGGGCAATGTTAAAATATTTAGAAGAACAATTAGTTAAAGATTCTAAAAAATGAAAACAGATTCAATTTCGTGGAGCTATGAGGAATTTCGGAGTGCTGTAAATAGCGCTGCAGGACTGGATATGATTATTCCAAAATTTCAATATAGGGAATGTAACGGATTTCCAGAAGTTATCCACGCTTCAAAATAATACGACCTTCAGCAGCAAGCACTAGGAAATGGAGGCTCAACCGCTAAGACTGTTTCACTTATGTAAAAGAAATAAATATTACTAGGTAAGACTATAAAGCATAAAAAAATCAAGTATATTTGTCCTTTTACATTTAAAAAATATACATAAATTCCTACGAAGAATACGAATCATTGAAAAGTTTAAACTGCTTTAAAATTAGGAACACGCAACATTTCCATAGATTTTTTAAAAGAAATGATTAAATAATGATTCTTTCCTAAAGTAACGTCCATGAAAGCGACACTACCTTAAATGAGAGACTCCTATTATAATAGATTGTCTATCAATGCAAACATTACTATGTGGGATCACTTGTAGCTTGTTTTATTTGGTTTTAACATCCTGTTCGATGTTTTACTAGCTTGAAAATTTTAGATGACAACCTTAGAAGAGAAAGAGACGTTGTTTAAGCGTAAAGATCTACCAAATGCCGCATTCGAAGAGCGATCTTTTAAAAGATGTCCTATACAATATCCAACTCGGTTAAAAATAGAATGCAACAGCAGAACGCGACGAACATACGCATCTCCTAATACTCCAACACAACATCAAGGATTCTGCACATGGAAGGAAGCTTCTGAACTCGATCCACCACCTCCTGATCACACAGACAATGAGTACAACAGCAATGTTTGGAGAAATTTTGCAAGTCAGCAAAATTTCGAACTTCATGGGCATGGAAATGTCACTCAACAGGTAAGAAGTATAGTATATAATATAATTTATCTCCTGGACTAAAAATATAATCACCCATATAGTTCGCTAATAATTAACATCGATAGGAAATTATTACAAAATTTGATGTATTGTAGTTTATATAGTTAATAAGATACTGTCTTAAAAATGTAACACTCCTTTTAATTCAAAGTTGGTTTTAAAGATAATATATAATAGAATTCAGCTGCTTTCAGTGTAAATTCATCTTGATTTTTACATAATATTTATAATTGAATTGATAGTCACAAATCTTTAAGTGATTCGATATTTTGTTGTTCTATATGCTATTGAATTTTTCTACATAATTGTCTTGAAGTTTGTTCAACATGAATTTCAACATAGGCGCAAGTAATTTTCTAAACAGCGTTATATAAATCTTCAAAATTAGAAAGTGATTTTAAATTGAGAATAGATCATATTTCATATATTGTTGATATTATTCTCATATTTTCTCTTATAGATTCAAGAACATAAACGTCAACAGGAATATCGAATCATTTAAAGATCTGTTGCTATCAATCAATTATAAAATATTATACAAAACTCAAGATCATTTTACACTGAAAGCAGCTTAATTCTATTATATATTATTCTTAAAACCAACTTTGAATAAAAAGGAGGATTATATATTTAACGTAATAAACTACAATACATCAAATTTTGTAACAATTTAATTCGATATATTTCCAGAAAATGCTAATTATAATAATTAGCGAAATATATTTGTGATTATATATTTTATTTAAATTGTTAAAATTCCTTAAAAACGAAGTAATCTATCCTTGTTTGTAATAAAGAACTGTATACTATACATTTGAATTTTGCAAATTATGAGGATAACCATTAAGCTATAAAAGTTTATTCAATTCGAAACATATGCCTAACATGATAGAACATTAACAAAATCGAAATTTGGAAGAGAAAAACAATGACATAATGTCATATTTTGATGTAAGAAATAACTTTGATACAATTAAACAATCGATAAATTTAATTTACCACTAACTACTTTATTGCAGAATTTCGTAATAACAATATGTCATTTTGATAGTTATATAAGAACTTCACTGTCAGGTTTCCAATAGGAATTCAGGTCTAAACTGTAAATTCATGATAGAAGCATGCACACTACATGAATGAATAACTAATAACATTTAGATTGCCAAAATACATCCACTATCAATCCCAGCTCATAGCCATCTACGTCAAAATACGTTTGCCAAGTTCCTCACCGAAGTACCAATTGCAGGAAATACAGGAAAAACTCAAAAAGAGTTGCTACGTTACTTGTCGGATTTAAAGTACTTTCAGGAACTTAAGCTTAAAAGTCTCAACAGGAGACCCAATCTTGATATACATGGTAGAATAGTCCCGCCCACACCCATGCATAAGTATATAAGAAGAACTGGACAGATGGCTGATCCAGTCGATATCGATGTCAATCCTCCTTACTATTCTGTGGACATTCGTGGTGCCTACCCCTCCAGCGCTAAGGGCGCATTCCCAGCTAGGTATAAAATGAAAATGAATGAGAACTCGCCACTCTACTCCAAAATCATAGAGGCTCAAGAGAAAAAAAGACAGCGAGCTCTGATTTCCTCAGCTGCCGCCATATAACTTCAACTATTAGTGTCTCATGTTGATCAATTACTTTCTTTAAGATTTCAAATAAATTTTTATTTAAATGCAATTACATGTAATACGTACAGAGTGTTTAAAAAATCTAACACCTTCTATGCTGTGTTTTCTTTATATGTCGAATAGTAAAATGTCAAAACATTATTTGCCGAAAATGTGGCACGATATTTTTTTTCGAAATCCTTACCAATCCACGAATTCCCACTATTTCCCAAAGCAGATCAAAACCAACAGCTACTAAAAGCATTCCACAGATGTACAAACGCAATGAATATTTAAAAAATACAAGTAGAAATATTTATAAATTCAATTACTGTCACACTGAATTTTAAAATCATTCTAATTAAAATGATTTATTATATAATTAATTTACAAAAAAATCAATGATGTATAAACACGAAAATCAGTAACTACACACTTTTTCGTCTTCTGTTTTTTTCATTGCAGTAGCTAAATGAAAATGACTTTCAAATGATAGTCTAACTAAAACCTAAGAAACCTTGTTAATGAAAATCAATTTAAAATTTCTTAAAACATTTTAAGCAATAAATATTTAAAAATGTTATATTAAGTTTATCGAACTCTAAAGTTCACGCAAATAACGTTTTGAAGACGAAAATTTAAATATGTTTGCTAACAAAACAATATATTTAAGGCCTTATCGTCAAACGAAAGTAACAAAATGAGAAAAATAAATTTGCCATAATCGTATATTTATACGAAAGTTTGATTTAATTAAAAAGCTCACGTGTTTTTTGTTTATATTTTTCATTGAGGTTTGTATTAATTCAAAAAAGTTAAAGATAAAGATGAATTATTATTTCATAGACTTGAACTTGACTGTCAAATTTCAATAACTAAAAAGTTTATATGGAATTGAGAGTAGGGCAATGCATTACCGTTATATGACGCTAGCATTCGTGAAAACTATTCTTTAATTGTTGCATCTGTTTTTAACAGCAATGAAGGCATGACACATCTAAGCTGTTTAGAAACTATTAATGAAAAACTATGATTTCTCCTTCAAAATGGTGCATCCAATATTTCATTGAAAAAGTTCTTAAAGAATTGCATACGGCGATTGTAATGACTTTAAGAAATGAAGACAAATATTGATTCTTTGAAACTAATCTTAGTGATGTTGTGCAAAGATATTGATAAAATAGATTTGCTTAGAAATTGCTTACTAAAATATAGAAATCTATTGACATGACAATCATCTAAGTTATGCAAAAAGAAAATAATTTCCAAAAAAAAATTATAAATTCCCAATACAATATGAACGTATATTTCATAATTTAAGAAGATTTTCAAGGGTATCATGAAAAGATCAAGTGTAAAAGGAATTCAGTAGAGAAAACTAAACTAATTGCTAATCAAATAATTATTGACTACAGCTAAGATCAAGTATCTTTGAATCACATAAATCGAAGAACTTTTATTAGTTTGAAGCGTTGAAGAATTGGTTAAGCATAAAAAAGCTGAAAGGAAAAATTTGTGTAACAACAACATTTTTATCATAATTAGAAAGAACAAGAATTACTTTAACACTAATCAACAGAGTAATTTTCAAAACTGTGATAGTTTCTTTAAAAAATTAAAGGCTCACAAATCTCGAACTAGCGAAGATATTCAAAATCCATAAACTGAGCGGAGATGTGGGTGGACTCTGTATCTACACAAACCGAAATGGTTGTGGTTTGTTTTTGCTCTCATATGCATTACATTTCGTAATTATCAAAACATTAGGGAATGGGAAAACGTGAACTTTTTTTAAAAAACTAGATTTTTGACTGAAAAAGAGTTAATTAATTCACAGGAATATTTTTAGCATAAATATTTGCGATTACATTTTCGAATCACATTTACCCAAAGATGTGTCAATATCGAAGCATTTCCAAATTTCATAATAGGCTTGGACAAAATTGTTTGAAAACGTAGACAAAATATTTTTTGGTTAATATATCATTTTTGGAACTACACACACCTTATGGAGCAGTGCAAAGTGAAACAAAACTGGGCATTTTCGACGGCTTTCTTAGCCGTAAGATGTCTGTCTTTTAGCCATGATACATGTTCGACCACGTAGCTACTAAATGGAGTCGTCGAACGCTGCACAAGGAAAACAAAATTTTAAAGTGCATTTAAACAGAGAAAGTGTTTTAAAATGTAAAAGCATAACACAAATATAACATCAAAAATACTTTCGAAAAGATTTTTACAAAATTTTAATAAATAGTTTCTTTGGAAAAAACCTGCAAAGACACTAGAATAGGCATTCATGTAAAAAAGTGTAAAGGAGAATATAAATATAAGTTTTAAGTATCTACTTTGATTTGATTTTCAATACATAGATGCAAACAAAACTTACAATTAACTATTAATGAAGGAGTAAATATTGTATTCCAAGGCTTATTATACCAAAAAAATAGCTTGATTATCAACAAAGTGTTTGCCTATATTAATTAAAGGAAACGTTACTTTTTATTGTAAATTAAAGTTTTAAAGTTCAAGTACTTTAGGCAATTACAAACAACCATTTCTTTTTTAGAATGAATAATTACCATAATCACAGCTTTATAACACAATTACGCTTTCGTATGCAAAAAGAGATATTTAAACGAGAGCAGGATATCAAACATCTTTTATATTAAAAAAGTTTTAGAAAACGATGCAACTGGCAGTGAGAATTTACTTAAGAGTTGTAACATAACAAAATAAAGGAAAAAACAAGTGAAACACATCAATTGAAATAGATTAAACTTGCGGTTAGTCTTTTATACAATTCCATATTTCTTAGCTATACATTTTCACTGTATAAAACGCAATTTTTGAAGCAAATATTGAAAATCATTACTATTAAAGATTTACTATCTTAAAATATTTAAGAATAATGTATGTATTACACCCACCTGTATATAATATACATATATATACATATATATATATATATATATATATATATATGGAAAATGAAAGTTGTGTTTTGAGACAATATTCCTAGTAGACCACAGACATGTTAACTACTTTGATTGGCAGAAACAAAATCCGAAGAACTAGTATTCAAAATCATTAATAAATAGACAACAGTAAAAAGTTTGCTACTGTAACATTTGAACCATAAATTACTCTAAATTCAACCACTTTGAGTGAGCTGCTTACAGATTGAAATCAACGAACTTTAAGAAACAGAGAATAAATTTCTAATAAAACGTCATTGGTGGCTGATTCAACAATAAATTTTGAAAGGTGTTGGGTAAGACACACGGCAACTGCATGCTTGCACAGAAAAAAACCGGGAGAATTTTTGTAGAAACGATAAGCAGGACAAGTACAAACTAAGAAGGTGGGAAGTAAGTAATAAATTTTGGTTGAGAGGGAGACTACTTTATAAACTACTTTGTTATACCCAAAAACAAGTTTCTTTACTCGGTTGCCGCTTTGGACAATAGCTAAACCCTTTGAAAAGTTTCTTCCAAACAATGTATGTAAGATAAAATGATTTTCCGGGGAGCTGGATAAGTCTTTGTTGACATTCAGACTCCAGTGAGCGAGAGCAGATTGTAAGCACTCTTCAAAATCACTCTTCTCCAAAAGAACGTCTTTAATAGATTGAGTCTCGTTTTGAAATCGAAGAAGATTGTCATCAGAAGGATCGAATGCAGAATCATGGGATCTTTTCATACCACTATTGAATGCAAATTTATTTCTAAATAATACAGTAAAACAGTAAGAAAATAGTTCCGTATCCAAGCGTCAATATTAATCAAATTTCTAATGCTGAGAAAGCCTATTGAAAATGTACTGCAGTTTAATCACTATTCTGGTTTTAAACAAAATGCACATTACACTCATACAATCAAAAAGACCAAAACACATTGCGCTTAATCCCAAGAGAATTCTATAAATATAAACTATGGCATTCAAGTTTGGAATATAATATTCAATCTTAAAAGTAACTATTACAGTATGTAACAAATTTTCACTTTTGTTCTGTACTTGGTTGAAAGTCTGTTTTCCTAATCCCTTAAATCTATAAGAGAAAGGAAAGGCGTTATACTAGAAAAACTACTTTTGTGATTGGGACAATGAAATTTTAATGACTGGCTTCCCTCTATTATAGGTACTTATAAACTGCTAGAGTTCTCTAGAGGTTTATACAATGCTCGTAAACACTCCTAAAAATAGTCGGGGGTGAGTCAGAATTCACTATATTTCTAAACTCTACACAGGCAATAAGAAGTAAACAGACACTTATTGTAAGCATGCACTTCATTCATTGTACAAGGTGATTTCTATGTACTCAGCCAATAAGAATTAAGCATTTGCTTAACCCTATTTGCCACAGGGGGGTTGAGTCCGCCTCCTGAAAACTTTCTTTTTGAAAATGCCAATATGGCTTTGCTTTCCTGACTTTTACTTTTGCAGATTGAGAAGTATTCTGATCAAATTTGAAGCAAATTCACCTACTTGTTTTCTCACTATAGGACATTTGTCAACTATATTGTGAAAATTTCGAGCATACTTTTGTTTCAACTTTTTTCAAAATTCCATGCTCAAAGTGATAAGTGAAGCACACAGGCTTGTGCATGGAATATATTTTTCTGACCTATCCCATTCCATGACATTTTATGCCTGTCCCATCCCATGGGATGTTTCACGGAATACCATTCCAGTGGAAAAAACTGGTAAAAGATAAATGAGGCGTTGAAGAAACTTATTGAATGATTATGTAAAGAGTAATAAATATCAAATAAAGTTTAATGTTGAGTTTTCGCAAAACAGTATTTTTTCACACATTATATCAATATTCTTTTTGCTCTCCATTTCAATATTTGACGTCTGATTTTAAGCAAAAGGCTTCCCATGAATATAAAAAGCAAGTATTATAAACTAGCAAGCATAATAAAATTTATTATACTGAAAAAATTGAAAACTTCAAAACATTGCCAAATTTTCTCTGTCTATCATTGGAAATAACGGCGTCACCAAAACAGAGATGACGTCACAGCCTATTTAATGGCCTCAACTTGTAGAGGAAGGATTGTTTTAGTATTTCAATTCTTGCTGTTGCAGACTATAAGGATAACAATTTGCAGTTGATAAGAATTTATTTAACATTACATCTAGAGGTTGTTTGCATCCAACTGATTCGTTCTCCTACGTATGCAGGCAATTCATTTTAATCAAAAACGTTCACTAAAACAAAAAAGCATATTTACCCATAAATGTGCCATATTAGGACTTCCAAATTTCTTAATGGGCTTGTAGTCTTGATGTGACATTACTGACGCGCAAAATGAAAATAATCTGGCAACTTCCATCATATTTTGATTTAATGAATTAGATATCATTTAGTCTACATCATTACATTACAAAAACATCATAGTTTCAATGACCCATTACATTCTAATTAAAATGATTTATTATATAATTAATTTACAAAAAAATCAATGATGTATAAACACGAAAATCCGTAATTACACACTTTTCGTCTTCTGTTTTTTTCGTTGCAGTAGCTAAATGAAAATGACTTTCAAATGATAGTCTAGCTTCGAATTGTTTCATTAAATAAGGAAATTTGGCACATGTAGTAACAACAATTATGGGTGTGCATTATTTGACGCATCTGNCTTGCTGTTGCAGACTATAAGGATAACAATTTGCAGTTGATAAGAATTTATTTAACATTACATCTAGAGGTTGTTTGCATCCAACTGATTCGTTCTCCTACGTATGCAGGCAATTCATTTTAATCAAAAACGTTCACTAAAACAAAAAAGCATATTTACCCATAAATGTGCCATATTAGGACTTCCAAATTTCTTAATGGGCTTGTAGTCTTGATGTGACATTACTGACGCGCAAAATGAAAATAATCTGGCAACTTCCATCATATTTTGATTTAATGAATTAGATATCATTTAGTCTACATCATTACATTACAAAAACATCATAGTTTCAATGACCCATTACATTCTAATTAAAATGATTTATTATATAATTAATTTACAAAAAAATCAATGATGTATAAACACGAAAATCCGTAATTACACACTTTTCGTCTTCTGTTTTTTTCGTTGCAGTAGCTAAATGAAAATGACTTTCAAATGATAGTCTAGCTTCGAATTGTTTCATTAAATAAGGAAATTTGGCACATGTAGTAACAACAATTATGGGTGTGCATTATTTGACGCATCTGTATTTTCATCAGGAAATATAACTGCATTTTTTGTGAAAAAAATTGTATTTGCATAGGGGCTTGGAAATTATTTATTGCAGAAAAAATAATTGGCAATAAAATAATTGCAATTTATTTTTGGCTTTCAAAAATAACAATTTATTTTTCCAAAAATATTATTGTAACAATCATTGAAGATTATTTTTCGAAAAAATCCTGAATCTCAAAGAGCTAAAGTTGACACAGCGTTTTCAGGATTGTATATAAACTGACCATGTATTAACTAATAGTATTGTACTGTAAGTTGATTTGCTAACAGCATTTCATGTGCTTATTTGACTTTACTCGATCAAGGGTCACCGATTTCCTCACCTGTTCCCACTATTAAACTTTTAAATAATACTAAAAAAGTTATGGAACTTTCTTAATGAGACTTGCTGACTTTTACTAACGTTCATTGCCATTTTGTCAATAGCTCACTTAATGTAGGATGTTGTTATTCAATCAGGGATAGAGTCGTTCTATTCTGCGAAAATAATAATTATTGTAAGTTAGAAAAAAATATGTGAAGTAACCAAGAAACATTTATTCGATAATTTAGAAATGAATTCTGATAAATTAAAATATTTCCAATAGATAAAAACAATATTTAAAGTAAGCACGAATTGTTAGATTTAATGACGTCACAAAAATCATGATGCCCGAGGTCGAATAGGGTTAAAACATTAAATGTTTAAAAGCGTGGTGGCCTGATTCAATTCTTGATTGTTTATTTGTAAATTACCTAACGTCCTTGAGAAATTGTGGGATAGAAATCCTGCAAATCTTTGGAAAGCATCTCAAGAAATTTCAATTGGGTCCATGGTAAAACAAATAAATCATTGCAGAAAATTTAGGAAATGGAAGTGTTCTTGAAAAAAAATCGAGATTTTTAAGAACTGCAATTTGTAGACAAAATGGTAAGATGCTAGTGCAAATGCTATTAAATATTTGTAATTGATTTAATTCTTTTCAATTTCGCTTCCCCAATAATTGCTTAAAGGTTCAACAATAATTGCAATAATTTATTTTATTGATTTATCAAAAAAACAAAAATATATTTTTACCCAACAATAATATTTAAATTATTTATTTCTAATCCCTGATTTGCATATTTTAAAGCCATGTCTCTCAGTTATTACACAGTTGCACCAGGTTAGAGATTTTTACGGCTCAGGACTCTAGAGGTTAAAAACACACTGTGCTGTTTCGGTAAAAAGTAAATAATTTCGTTAAATTGAAATCGCAAATCCAACAAAATTCAAACTAATAATCACAAGAATATTTAAAAAGAGTGCATGGTAGTAATAGTTCCGCAACATTAGACAAACATGATAACAATGAAACCTATAAATTGCTCAAAAAGTTTATCTGAGCTATGTTTTACATCGATTAACTAAAAATATTACAAAGCCTAAATTTATCACACTTTTTTAGTAAAGATACATAATTGAAACCATGCTGATTTTCGGTTAGTTACTAACTTCAAATAGAAAAATATAATTAATTATCTATCAGAACGTTTGGCAAATCAATAGAGCCATCTTAGAACTTGTCTACAAATGTGTTTGTCAATAAATATTCCACTTGGTATCACGTGTAATAGTATGTAAAACTTACATCATTAAATGCAAACAAATTTCGGAAATAGGTTGAGTAAACAACTAATACCAGTCTCGAGGCTTTCCGTACGCGTGTGGACTTTGCACCTTTTATTTGCGACTAACAAAGTATGGCATGAACGAATTTCTAGTTTGTATCCCATGTTACAATTTATTCTAGAGAAGTGGAAGTTGATAAAAACATCTTCCATATTATTTCATTCAATAGAGAGCATGAGCGCGTTATTCTAAACCCATTTACACATTGCGATATCAAGCATGGCAAAAAAGGGTTTTTTAATAAAAAAAACAAAAAACACATTTTATATATATAAACATGTCTTTTGTTTTTTATGTTTTTCATTTCCTGAAATCACTCTATGAAGCACAACTTAAAAAATTGGAATTTTTACTTTTATTAATGAATTGACAACAAGCTTTATTATTGGTTGTTCGATTCTCGATAGAGAACGGCTAGTTCTCTTGTAACCCTCCAGGCGTCCTCGAAAAGTGTCAAATGTCACCCCCAAAGACCATTTGGTAAATGAAAGTCTATTTCGTGTTGCTTCCTTTGTGTGGTTCTAACTGTAATGGGCAATGTAGTGTTGACTGCTTTAGTGGTTTGCTAGGCGTTGAACTAGAGGTGTGCAACAATACTTGTAAGAGGGACCCTAAGAAATTTTGAGTACATGGAAGGACAGATTGTCGTCTATTTTATTGAATACTCTTCTAATAAATACACATGTCTCCATATATACACACAAACAAAACTGCACCTAAATAAAAAAATGAAAATAAGAATGTTCATTGCTGTTACTTCTGAAAAAAGATAATAGTTAGTGTCAAAAGTAATATAAATGATTTTACCAAGGGCCATCTATACCCTTTGACGGAGTCAGTGCTTGTAAATTTCACTATTGCGACGTGAAAAACATGTCAAATAAAAAACATTGCTTTATATTGTGTTTTTAAACACATGTTTTTTTCAAGTGCTCTAAAACATTAGATCCTAGTGTGATATACCTAAATTATATAGATTAACTCACATTCACACACTGAGGGAATATCTTAAGTTTAAACGGACTAGGGATTTCTGCAATTATTTTAATGGTTTTTGAAAAAAAAATTTAAACGCGAGAAGTAATAAAGATATCCACTGTGGCGTGCCGTTTTCGGTAGCAGGAAATCAGAAGACATTTTATAAGCACATTGAATATAGGGCTTATTCTCAAGGGAAACATGTCCAATCAATGGAAATTCACATCTCAAAGACATTTATGATTGAATCAGTTATGCAAAAAGATTAACGTGTAAAATGAAATGCGAAACTTGAAAACAATCAATTTTAATGAAAAAAATGCACGCAAAAGGGAGAGGGGTTTGTAAAAAGCAGAAGCCTCTAAATAAATAAATTCAGGTAGTAAAAAACAATGAAAGGTTGAGCGGTACTCATCAACTTCATTGAAATAAATTATTCGAACCAAATGTGTTTAGGTGTTGTTTACTCAATTTACAAAATCAACATAGAAAGTTTATCATTTAAGTGCTGCTGTTCCAAACAGTATGCGATCGAATGAAAGAGCACAGAAGCAATGAACAGCACCATTCGTCGAGGAATGTCTGCAGCAAACGCCCTCAAAAACATCAAAGAGGTACGTCAATCAAATTTAACGTAGTGTCTGAAAAATTCAAAAACTTTATATAAATTAGAAAGTGTAAATTTTTAAATTTAAAGAACAAAAACACGTTAAGAATACTTTTTAAAACTGTTGTTTAAGTATTTTCGTTCACATCTACTATCTATTGCAAAGATTGGCATCATAGTTGAGTTCACTTTGAAAAAAACGAATGAAAAATTGTTTCATAGCGATAGATTATGTAGTATTCGAGAGAACTAGGAGTTGATTGGTCCCAGTCCAATTCGATTTAATCCTAATTCCATCTTATACCAGTCTAATTCCATGGTTCCATGTTGCTTCAAGGCATAACTTGCAGGAATATTCTGAAATCCGAGGAACCAGTTCCATGTTAACTCCAGTGATATTAAATTATATAGTCCGATGTCTCATACCCATCTTACTAGGACCAGTAATTCCCATGAAACTCAATGCTAAACGCTAAAACTCCCAAAATTTCAATTTGCTTTGTGGTCTACGATCTTGTCTTCATCATTTGTACTTTGATTTGAAAGTTCTGCACAAAGCAAAAACAAAAAGTTGTTAGCGAACAGTATATCTAAGATGATCTCGAACCGGCCGGAATACATTTCATAAAACTCTTCACATAAAATCACCCAATTTTAAGGTCTAAGCCAACAAAGAAATGTGTTGGGCAGCTAAAAGTTCGACCCACTCAGAACTCTATTAACATATGGTAGTTTTGCAATATATAAGATTAGTATTTCCTGGTGGTCTGAAGATTTAAAGAAATTATATTGTAAATATAATTTACACCAAAGCAAGGAATTTTCTAAATGAGCCAATTGGCCCTTCTATTGTTTAAAGATTATAAACAAACATAACTTTAAATACCATTTAGTAAACACCAAGGGCCCTAAAAATTTAATTCTGATCTTGGATCCGGAAATTTTAATAGAATGTTAGCAAGTGATTTCGGATTTAAACATAATTGGACGCTAATTGTGCAGACAAAAAAGTTATCTGCGAGGTATTATTTCACCCATTGACAGACTTGAAATATCAATCGTATTTCTTATCAATCGACTACGTGCTTATTAATGAATTAACAAATAAATTATCGAGAGTGAATAATGCGCAGAATGGGTGGCGCACTTTAGTTTGCAATTAAAGGAATGCTTGCAACCCACCGGAAACAATAAATTTACAGTATAAGCTGCTTCTTTAACTATTCTTTAGTTTATGATAAACACTCAGAACTCGTTTTGATAAGTTCACAACAAAGTTTTTTTGCGGTCACACTTGAAACTTAGTTTCAACCTCGTTATTTCTCAAAAAGTTGTCAGCCAAAGTAAAATCGATTTAACTCTGAAAACTTTGTTGACACGAAAGTGTTTTTGCGTTCACACTTAAAATTTTATTGACAACCTCATTAAATTCGAAAAGATGTGAACAAATTTGTAGGCGTGAACGATACTTTACAAACTTTGCAAGTTTCTCATTCAACAAAGATATACATTTCTATATCCGCGATTCAGCCTCAAATCTATAATAGAAATATTCGGATATTCCAAACCTATGATTTAGTATTTGACTTTCAACACATGGTTCCTTGGAAGGCAACTTCTTCATGTTTTCCCGAAAGTCAGATCAATTGTATAAACTGTCTTTAGTTGAATGATTTTGTCTCAACCTTTTTAGTATTTGAATTACAATATAACACGTTACTATACTTAGAATTACCACATCCGCCGTTTTTGACAAATTGTAAAAAATCCTTAGGGTGCAAATGCACCCCAAATATTTGTCACCTAGTAAAAATTTAGACGACAACGAAGTGCAAAACAACGCAAAGCAATTTAGTGAGAATTATTTTTTCAAGCAAAATACTCGCGGTTTACACCTTAATACAGTTATTAAAACCTGCTGCAAACCACTAGTATACTACGATTAGTAATACTACAACAATTCTCACCATTTCATTGAGTGAATTCTTAAAGTGATTAGCATGAATTATCTATTCCATAGTGTGAAAAATTCCAAAATGTTTTTTCTTTTCGGCAAATTAGATTCAGCTTACGAATGTTTACAGCGATGAATTCATTGCTTTTGATCCTAACAGTGTAAATAGAGATTACAAATAAAATTGTTGTAAATATTTAAGTTATGGTGTTTGTATTCAATTCATATAAAATGTCAACTCTTCACTAAAGCTTAAATTACAGTTCTTCATAAATCTTTAATGACAAAATTCGAATCTTATTCCAGGAATTTATCTACAGAAAGCAAAATAGTTTATAGTAGTTGTTGTTCTCATGGACGTTAGAACATCATGTAAGAAAAGAATTTGAATTTTTTTACGAAAATTAGGATTTCTCATTGAAAATATCATCTGATATTCACGTTTGCAAGTTCCTCTTGAGGACCGAATGTGACCATCAAAGCTTCTTTATAATTTTAACCAAGATTCATAAATATGTAAAAAAATACTGTTTACAAATTAATGTAGATAATAATTAATTTTGAAGTTATTAGCTTTCTTCATTTTTTACTCAACAACAACACCAACAGTAAATCTACCAGCAAAAAATCAATTGCAATTTTTTTCATCGACATAATCTACGCATGCATTGGCCAAATTTTGAAAAGAAAACTACGTCAAGTTGATCTTTAAATCGATCCTTCGGTAATCTATGCATAAAATAAACATTAAAGCACAGTCCAATCTCAACATGTTCCAAAAAGAGAAGGGTGAGAGCACACATTGTAACAGTAACTGTGCTACTTGTTTATAAATTATATGGAAACCAATAATGCTGACAAAATACAGTGGTTTTTGGATGATACCAAGTATTGCAAACATACCTTCAATGACTTTTTTAGAAACTGGCAGTGAATGTTTTTTTATAAATGAGTGTTTTAAACAACTATAGGTTCAAAATAATATGATATCGATTCTTAGGCGTTGCAAAATTGAAAACAATGTCGGAGAGTGTAGAGGAAATAACGACTCATACAATGAGTAAAAATGGAAATATATAATATTTAACACTAAAATCATTGAATTCCCAATATTTCTAAACTTATTTCAAATTAGAGAGACATTGTTACAAATCAAATAATAAACAAAACAAACAATCTTGCAATCACTAATTTTTTAAAAAATATGAGTTTTTACACACTATGAGGTTTCATGCTTTCAACAGAGTGGAGAATATAGTGTTACAATATTCACTTAACTCATAAAAATGTAGGTATCAAGTATTATAGAAATCACTCACGTTAAATATTTTTGCATTTTAAATTTGATGTTACCCCGACAATTTTCGATGATAAAAAACAACTAAATACATGTTTTCATTTGGAAACGTCATCCACCTCGAGAAAGGTTGGATCAAAGTCCTTGCTTCAATTAAGATATTTGTGAGGCAGTAACTAACAACATAAATGCAAATATGAAATGTATGCAAGCTTAGCAACAATGACCAAGTCTTCTTCTATTAAACTAAATTCATAAAAACACATAAAATGCCTGGAGTAGAAAAGATATCAGTGGAAGCTCTAAGATGGTCACGTATTATCACGAAACCATTGTGCAAGTTGGTTATATATTTAAGACCGCTTCCGCGAAACGTTCACTTTAAATATGTAAATGATATACCAGTACTACTTGTGTGTGTGAAAAATGAAGCTGTTGATAAAGAATTTGGCAACCTACTAGAATATAATGGTGTTAATTTTCTTGTTCTTAACAGAAACAAATCAAAGCAAATGCTTATTACGGATCATTTCGAAACTATATTTTAAATCAAGCTTTTGGCGTTAAAATACAGGACAATCTGAAATCACACAAACACGTCTCAGGAATGGTCTTTAAAGCTAGTGGGCTAACTGGTGCTTTACAAGTCTTGCGCGTAATGTGCATCAAAGACGAACTTGTTAGAAGACATAATGCTATAATTGTTCCCATTTTGTCTACTGTTCGTCTGCTTCGGGTGTCTTATCTAAATCTTTAAGCTCACAACTTAAGAAATTCGAAAAAGACCATCCTACCAAACGTGGCGTTTCTCTTTTTTCTAATTGATTACAACCTAATCATTTTCTACATGAAATAATGTAGGACGTACTGACTAATACGAACCTGTGCTTGCCGTGCCTTAAAACAGAAATTACACTTTGTTGTATAATCAAACTTTATTTTGAACCAATAAACGTTTCTATCCATTAATCAATCCATCCGTCTATCCATCCATCTATTCATCTATCGATCTACCCATCCATCCATCCATCCATCCATCCATCTATCTATATATCTTTTTCGAGGCCACAAATTTTACTCAACGGATGAGTTGAGTAACATTTTGACACGGCATTGGGTTGGGTAAAACCATTAGCAGCTCAAAAAAGCTTGGACAGCTTTAGATCAAAATTCATTATTTAAATTTTCACTACGTTGTTTTTTGTCCAAATATCTTGACCCATTTACAGTCCTTATATATATATATATATATATATATATATATATATAAGTTGATATTACTTAAACGTTTATGTCTGAAAATTAAAAAAATAGTTTGGTTAATTATTGATTACGATAGTATAAACGCTCTGAACTCTAAATTCATGTGTATTAGAAAAACCATTTTTAGTAATGGTGAACTCTATGCACTTTCTGCAAATTATAACAAACGGTTTTGGTGATTTTTCCAAACATTTAATGTACAAAAACGTAAACCTTCCTTAAATTGTCGTTAGCTAACAACTACAAAAAAAGTTGGGAATATGAATATCAATTAATTGCATCATGAAATGTAACACATGTGTACTTGTGTCTTATGGTTCTACGAATAAAACTAATACAAGTGAGTTTAGGTTTACGTGATGAATAGTTTAAGCTTTGCGAAGGTGGCCAAAAAACGTCAAGACTTTCGTCACGTCAACGCGATTTATCCAGTGAGGTGCGTGGTTTATAAGGGAAAAGGAAACATTGAACAGGTGTTGATGGAAGTAAAGATGTACATGAGAATTAATAAATATCTCATCATAGTCCTAGCGTTTACAGATGATGTAATGAAGTTTCTACTAAAACATTGCAGATATGGAGTCATAGAGTTAATGGGGGTTGAAGAGGATCAAGTCCATTGGGCAGAAGAAAATAAAGAAAATGAAGGAAATTCATGCGCAGACCAACCATCAACATCACAAGCAGTACCAACACCAAGTAAAATTTGATATTTTTCAAATGTCATATCTATCACAAAAAAAACCAAAAACATTGTCCATATTGCAAGGTAGACTTTAATATCTAATGTGTTTTTTATAAATATATCTTCAGCAATAATATAGATAAGTGCAAAGCTAAAGCACATTACGTTTGCTTTACTAAATTCGCGAATTTTATAGACAATATCAAGCCAAAGCTAATATAAAATAAGTACTTGTATACTATTGTATTCGTCGGTGCCCGTTATTCCACAGTCCACTTGTTCTTGGCATTATTTAATATCAGTATAATTTGGTAATATTTAGCTAGATCTGCGTCATTACCCAGAGATACCACTTTAAAAAGACGAAGGCAGAAAATTATGAACAATGGATATATATCGGGTAATAACACATTATCAAACAGCAAACGAAGTCGCAGTTTATGCTCCATGTCGCCGCCATTGCGACCTCTGCAGACAATAACGCGTAGCATGTCGACAATGAGTGTCAGCAACGTTATGTTTCACATGAAGAGCTCAATTGGTAAGATAATAACCTTGAGTTCACACTTTTCAACTTCACTAACTTAAAAATCTTAAATAGTTTATAGCACTCTATTTGCAAACACGATAAAACAACTTACTAGGACAATCTATGACTAATGATATGCATTTACATGGCGATACACAAAACAGAGAGATGCTGTCTGCTCTATTCCATTTCAATTATAAGTATACAATACCAACCTAACTCCCCAAAATTTCGCACGCGCAAACCTTTGAGAAAAATTGCGAAATATTAGAATTATATGTCATTTTATAAAACTGTTTAAGATTTTTTGTTTTTTCAATAGATTTTGTATGAATTAACTTGTTTAGACTTACGTTGGGTTGAAATTAAATAGGGGCACTACGCACTACGTTGTTCTTAAAAATTTGCGTAGGTTATAAGAAATTCCGGGGAAACGAAAAATGCGATTTTTTTGATGTAAAATGGGAGACAATGCAAAAAAACCAAAAAACCAGTGTGAAATGTTGCAATATTTTTTGCGAAAAATAGTGGCCCCAGATACCAACCAGTGTTGCAAGAAACTCAATTTTTGGCAAGCTGAGCAGACCGAAATCGAGCCAAGGAAAAAGTAAATTCTAGGACGAACCGAACTTGTTGAAAATATATTAAAATTTGTAAGAAATCTTTTTCGGGAATAAAACGGGTTTAACCACGTTTTCTATATGAAGCAGATGTTACATGCAATTAAACCTTGCAAAATCAGTGAGCTTGAAGCACTTTTTCTGTGGTTAAATACGGCATTTCCGCTCTGAATGCACCAAATTGGCCGATTTGAGTAATCATACTATCAGAAATTAGCAACTAAACCGAGCCGAGCCGAGCCAGCTTCAACAGTGATATCAATAAAACAATAGATATTCCTCAAAACTAGGAAAATATATTGAATTAAGGGATTCTTACACACAATTGGATTTTCTACATTTAAAAAAAGAAAAATAAACGAAAAGTTTCTATGAACCAATACACTACAAAAAATGACAAACACTCAACTCACTGTTGTAAATTTAGGCATAAACTTGGAACACGTAATTCTGTCATACTTTGAAAATACACTGGAGCCAGAAGCAATAACAGGCATTCTCACGGGGAAGAGAAAGAAATATGAATTTTACGATGACGCAGTAGAGACACTATTACGTAATATCAAACGTACATCGTATATGATGGAAAACCTTTCCAATTGTATGCCGATGGGTAAAGCTCATACCATGTGCAAGTACAAAACAGTTACACTCACAACGAAGTAAGTCATTCAAACTATTACTAAATAACAAAGTTTCTATGCATACGTGTTAACGTTTTGTAATTAAAGTATAAAATTATTCCCTACTTTCACAAAAATTAGTCTAAAAACGAAGCATAGGAAGAATTTGCATGAATAAATCTAGCCTAAATCAGTACACATCAAATTGTGCTACGCTACACCCCATAAATGCAATTAGTATATCTAAGATGAGGCAGCCGACCTGGTTACACCTCAGGTACTAACGCAATGGCGTCATTGTAAATTTGGGGGACCAGTGCGAGATTTTCATACGGGCCTCCCACCTCACATCCTCAATTTTATGTATAAAATTTTCATTAACCGCTTTGGTGTATGCTAGATACTTTTTACTAAATATTTTGTACCTACATAAGTAATTAGCCTTCGAAATTGTCAAAAATTGTTTATTAAAGATATTTTTTTAATTTTCGGAACCAATTTTTTGCTATATTTATATAATTACTTTGTTATTTTGACATGTTAAGGCCCCAAAAACTCCAAATTCTATTGTTGAAAATAAAAAAATGGTATTGCTGGGTGCGAGCGTATTCCATGAACCTCTCAGTGACGCCACTCCCTTAATCTAAAAGAAAATCAAGTGGAATCGTCAGAACAAATTTTGGTTAAGTTGCGGTCACGTGATCATCACAATTTTTCTGTATCAAAAAAATAATTTTTACTTATTGAAATCAAAATTTAATTTGGTCATCATACAGGGTCTTAACAGCATCAAAGTCATTTTTCCAAAATTTGGATTTCAACAAATCGGACGATAAATCGGTAAATTTGTGTCTCAAGATTTAATATTAAATCTTAAAAGAGAATTTATCACACCCCGATATTTCTAATAAGCTGTATTATTATGCAAAAGATAGAGACATTATTTGCGTAATAATTTTTTTAATGGTCATAATCTAATGGTCAACAAAGATAATCCAAAAGTATTTGTAATGACATAACGCATTAAGTGAAGTACACCCCAGAGATCCTTTACATTATTCAATCTTCCGATCCATTAAAACCATTCAAGGAGGAAAAAATTAATGCAAAGTTTAAAGAGCTTAATAAATTTAAAAACGTTTAACAATTTCTACACAAAATATTACAATGCTAAAATCCAATTTTTTTAACTCTTGGAGGCCCATAAAGATACTGAAGCTTCTTTAGTAGTAAAAACGTACGACATTGCATTAAACAAATGGCAAGCAGCACCCCATCACCAAAATTAAATTTTGAAATGCATCTATGACAATACAATAGGCTGGTACATACATGTACTTGCAGCCCTTAAGGGGTAAGAAACTAGGATCAATAAAATATTTTTCACACAAATTGGTTGACAAACACCCTTTTTAACTACAAAATTATTCATTTTCCAAATCAGTGATCAGGAAAATAATGCTCAAGTAGAAAAGACAAAAAATAGAGAAGCAATCAGCAATTTGGCTAAACCTTTATAAATACTGTAAATGAACTTGCCATTATAATTAGATTAGTGATACAAAATACCAAGTAAGTGAATTATAGTAGTCTAGAAAAACATATACGTACCACCAAGGCTTAAAGGGTTAAAGCATGTAAACTGTGAGAGTTTATACAATTACCCAACGGGTGTACATGTGAATTTGCAAAAAATAAATGTATGGTTAATCCAGAGAGCTAAATTTCAATGACCTCACGGATCATACGATAAGAAACCTTCTGCTTATTTAAGTAAATTTCAACTTAAAACCAATAAATGAATAACTTAAATGTAAATAACAAACTGATATTACTCAACACGATTGCTTAAAATTTTTTTAAATAGTTGTGTACTACAATGCAATGCAACTGTTGTTAAAAAATAAGTTTTGCGAGTGCTTCACAGAGCAATGGAACAACTTAATTATTCAGTAGAAGTTTGTTTGTAATATTAAAGCCCATTATAGGGGCGGGCAAATGCAAATTAAGCTTTAAACGTGTAGTGCAAATTTCGAAAAACTTGAAAAAACTTCAAATAGAATTTTTTGAAATTGATTTTTGGAGAAAAGTATAAGATAGTTTTGCCATAGATTGCTAAAAAAAAGAGTTGTACTGGAAATGTCAATTTGACGTGATAATACATGAGCTCTTCACAAAATTAATATACGCAAAGATGTTTGCGTAGAAAACCATTATCTACCAATGCAAACTCAAGGGCATAAAGTAACACGTCCATTTGATTGCTAAGCAAGATAAAACACAATTTGTATGATTGGTTTCACAATACCTCATGAGAGCGACTAAAGCAATAAGCAATTTTAAAAATGGCAAACGCGCATTCACTAAAACTATCCAAAGCGTTTGCAACTTCAGAGAAAATGTACGGTGTTTAGAACATTTTATGGATATTGATAAAAAATTCTCTCTCCCCCTCTCCCAATTTGTTACTAAAAATAGGTTAAAATAGGTTAACTGACTAAGAAGATTTTAATTGCTTCCGCCCTAATGGGGACGCTATGTTCTAGATTATCAACTACTTTAAGCAAAAAGGGAGCAACGGTTCCATATAAATTCATACTTGCTAATGATTTAACCGTTATGCAACAATCATTTACCAGCGCCTACAAAACAAGACGTTGCCACCATTGTGGGACATTCACTCCAACCTACTCAATAAATGCGCCAAATAAATACCTATGAAATGGTAAATTACCTAAAGAAGTATTTCGTTAACGTTATCTTGTTTCATAAACTTCATTTGGCCTTTGCTTCCTTCCAACAAAATTTTACGCGCATACTATATCAGGAGAATTAAACAACTGTGCCAATAAGGGTTAGGGATCGGCATTAAATTAACTTCATTTAGGAAATTCAAGAAGTTGCTCCAAGTTTGATGACAAGGAATACTAGAGAAATTCGTAGTTAAATTGTAGTTTACGCATTCATAGAAATTTGTTAATTTAGTTTGTATGTGATTATTTTTAGTTAAAATACTATTTTTTCTAAAAAACGATGTAAAAAGCATATAAATATACGGGCGTTAATAAAACGGAGTTGGTATCTAGCACATTTCAAACTCAAATTTTCATAGTATTTAGCGGCTTTTGACCGCTAGTACAGGACAACCAAAATGTAACCTATAAGTTCGCAAAATGTAACCTAATGACCTGCAAAAGGTGCATTTATGTAGCAAAAATACATAAATGATCCTGCTCAAGTACAAAATAAAAACTATTGGGATAAGTGTTTTCTCATGACAAAATAACCAAATTTTGGACGTAAAGAAGTTCCCTACTACAAGAAACGCTAAATAACATTTCTGCTACTGTTCATACATGTTTCTAGGAAACTCTTCCAAGACATAATTATAATAATTTTAAAATCATTTCTTAACTAAATAAACACAATCTTGGATTCTACGCATTTTTAGAAATGACTTATAAATGTTGAAAAAATTCCCAAATCCTAAATAACGACAGCCAACTGTTGGCTAATACGAAATGTCACTCATTGTACCACAATAAAACAAACAATCACTAATTGTGAATATCTATAAATGTGTTTATAGTATGTTTCACACAATACTGCTTAAGAAAACAAAAAATTGATGTATAGCATTTTGGTTGCCCTAGTGATATATAAATTTGAATGCCATTTTTTTAATTGAGCAAAAGATCTAGCTTATTATGTGTAAGTTTCAAGTTCCTGCCAAAACAGTTATGTCTCACATACGTTTTTGTACATATATAATGTAAATCCTCATGTATAAGCCGCACCGGTAAACTTAAAACTTTGATTCAAAGTTTTAGGTGCGGCTTAACGCTCAGACTAAAAATTATATCTGTAAACTTCTGCTAAGTTTAGGGTATAACTTAGAATGCCCAAATGCTTAGAATAATTTATTCAACAATAAGACACTAGGAAATACACAACTTTCAATTTTGCCCTTCCCCATGACAAACTTTACAATATGTGTTTGGTAATTATCGTTAAATGAATGGATAATGCATGTGTTGGAAGGAAAAAATTAGTGTGGTATAGCACACTACATACCTTCAAAATTTGGGGTGCAGCTTATACATGATGGTGGCTTAAACACGGCGATTTACGGTATATATGTATATATATATATATATATATATATAGCATTGAAATTTTATAAACAATGAAAACGAAAACACTTTCAAAAGAAAAATTCAAATAAAATGCACGTGTTTTGTATTTAATGGGGTTTCTTTTAATTTTTACTATGGCGTGTAGAGAATGTAAAAAGTCTTTTATTGCTGGCTACAGATCATTTATATCTGTAATCTTACTATTATCCACCATTCTCTTTAGCTGATTCCCCTCATTCTCAATGTGATTGAGGTCCAGAGACCTCACTGGCTAGCTTGACAGAAGCATAACTCCTTCACTCCATAAACTACAAAACTTCCTTGGACTTATGACAAGGCGCGTTGTCTTGCTGCAGAGGTTGATCTTTTTCAGTTGTAGTACACGAACCTTCAAGATTTTAATATATTGCCTTCCATTAATTGTTTTGTCCACCTTTACCAGAAATTGTTTCAAATGCCATAACTGATTTATGCTGACCAGAGACACTTGTAGCAAAACATCGTGGCTTGAATCATTGCAGTTGACCCATAGTTCTCCAGAAGAATTGCACTCGTCTCAATTGAAATTGTACACAACTTTAATAAAAAAATTCAACATTGCACCAGTTTTTTCACTGTTGGTAATATTTTTGCGATATCTGAGCAATCTCAATTATTTTTTTGTAATGCGAATTTCGGAGAGGTTTTTTTTGACGCTGTCTCCCAAAAAAATATTTTTTGTAAAATTTGGCACATACTTCCTAGGGAATATTACTAACCATCATTCCAACAATTTCCCAATTTTCAGGGTGTCATTTTTTGTGGCTTTACTTGTTAAATTGGACGTTCACAGCTTTAAAAGCTGTTATAATGCACCTGGCAGTAAATCTTGAGCCAGTCCAAACTGGAATTTTTGGATCATATTTCTTGCCATGATTGAGGGTAGCTTTATGTACCGTGTTTTCAAGAGTAAGCAGATTTTGGTGAGATAATTGAACTAAACAACGTTGTTTAATCATTGAAAATTTATGGTGGGCATTATAGGATTTTAGTTTATAATGTTTGAATTTATTTACAACGTTACATGTGCGACATTTATGTTCAAGGCCATATATATATATGTAATATTTTACAAAAAATTTACATGGTATACGACGAAAAACATTGCAATAAAATTAGAAGTAAAATACAATGCATGAATAATTTTAATCATCGCCGAATATATTTCCAACACAAATGTAATACAATCATTCAAAAATGTGATGTTTTCGAATTCATTGTAAATACGTCAATAAATTGACATAAATCGATCATTTATTTAGAAGAATGCCTTGCACTGTTCGCAAGAGTACCACTCACCACCCCTTGAAATAAATAAAAAATAAGGCAGAAAGACTATATAGATTCAATACGCCTAATTAATTATGAATTGCAATATTGTTCTTGATTGGATGAATTTCAAATCGCATAATACAGAGTCCAGACGGTGACTGCAAAACATTAAAAAATTTGAATCAAATATACCCATTTTGCAAACATAAAAATAAATAGGAGTATGATGCAAATATTCATACAAAGTTTTTGCATTTATGCAGGTTTGAAAAAAAGGCTCCAATTTGCCCAAATAATGATTGGTGGAATTTGAAATTTGAATTGCCAAGAAATCTGCATTCTAGTTACCAATTTTTTTCATTGTTTGTAATGTTTAAAAAATGAAATGCTATCATTAGGGCTGTAGTTAATCGTGGAGTGCATTGCGTGAATTAGATACGAACTTTGCACGTTGCAATAATCACAGAACTTCACCAATAAGATATTAGCTTTACATGTGAGTTAACATTTACACAAAAAATTGAGTGAATATCTTGTTCTTCAATGCCTATTAAAATTCAAAATAAAACTTTTTCATGAGGTTAAGTTTTATCTGATAACTTGCCTCAAAATATGTTTGGAAATGTCCACAATAAACGCCCGCGCTTGGCACACACTTTGGAATGAATTTCAATAAAAATAAGATACACAGAATCCCAACAATAAAGAGACAATTTGCAACAATAACGAGACAATTTGTAAAAATTGAAAAAAGCCTCTTTAAGAAATAAAATATAAAAAATATTAAAAAGACACTTTTCATTCTATCGGACGATTATTCCCACTATTAATCCTCTCTCAGAATGAAGGATAATAATTACTTAAATCTTCAGCTTCTAGCTGATTCATAATTTCTACAATATAATTTAATGAGCTGTGTTCTGGTTCTTGCTGCTGCTTTTAGCCTAATAGAATATAGCATGTTTACAGAAGTATAAAAGTTTTTAATATGATTCAAATCTGGTGTATAAGAAAATAGTTAATAATTGAAACATTTTTGCATTTAAATATTCTAAGATCTCATTACAACCATGGAGTCTTACATTATCCAAAACCAAAACAAGATTATCAATCACTGCGATAAGTTCTATTCATTTTACAAGTGTTGTCATAGATCATCTAAAGATGCTTTTATGTATTTTTGCAAATTGTTGTTGAGATTCTCTGTAGTATCGATAGCACTCAGCAGGAATTAAGCTGCTTTAATAGGACGAATTTTCACGTTGCGCAACTGGGCCAAAAACTACCGACCCATAGCGTGGGTAGGTTCAAAATATACATTGTTTTTTGGCCAAAAACTACGGTTAAACACTGAAGTAACTTACTTCAAGGTAAATACATATTTATAAAAATAATTGCAATTTACACTTTGGGTTTGTCGAACATCAACATGAACGTAATCTAATATAAGAAGCGTATACACAAAAGTGCGAAGGGTCCTCGGCATGTATCTTTGCTACAGTGATGCAAAGTTTCATGGGCATATGACAAACAGCTTTCAAGACATTAGGATTTTTAAGAAAAGCATTTAAATCATCAATTACTATATTCTATAATTTCACATGTTGAATTTATATTTTCACGAAAATGGCACTTGACTCATAGGGTGAACGGTTCACTTTTAGCCATAAGAAGGCAGCGCCTCATGAAAATGATGATTTCTCATTAAACTACAAGTGCGAAGGTGGTGGCAATATTAGGCTAAGATTCAGTAATTCCGGTTTACTTCTAGACTGTAAAATTTTTAATTGTTTTTAAAAGATAGATTCATAGAGTTGAATGGAGTAAATATATGTATTTATTTCGAAGAAAATATTTGATATTAGATTATGCTAGTTTCAGAAAAAGTTTTAAGAAAATAAGCTAGGAAGTGTCCTCAAACGTATATTTTCTTTACAACAAACACGGTTTTATATAAAAATTAAAGCAATATTATAACTTAAAGTAGTTACTGCACTCTTTTGTACCACAACCTTTGAAATAAATGAACAGACGAGAGTTCTACAAAGGCAGCGGATATTATTTGACAACAAAATAAATATTCTGTCATGTGATAGTCGAACTAAAACGCTATAAATCAAAAGTTTTATTTCGCACAAATAAAATAAATACCATAAAATAATTTAACATTTACAACACCAACAAAGACATCTAACATTATTAACAAATTATCACCATGTATTGTAGAAAGCAACATTTTTGCTTTTTTAATGAACATTGAAGATTAAAAAAAAATGTTTATAGCTTTGAGATTTATAGATCTGCAGGTTAAACATGACTACCACTACGACTATTCATCATGTATTAAAGGAGAATAAGGGATGGTAAACATTGAGGCAGATAATTACAAGTCGAAGGTCAATAAAAAGGAAGCGCCAATGTCTGTTTAACTATAGAATAAATATATTAATAAACACCATGAAAATATTTTTAGCAAAGAAAATACTAAACTAAAAATTCTTATGGTGATAATCAAAAAAGGATTTTATGGAAGACAATGAAGATTGAAAGTTTTTGGATACTTGGAGATTACTGCTAATCCAGCGAGGTAACATTTCTAGGATTTTATCTTTTGAATAACGCCAATCGAACAGCAAAATAGCCGCGAAATCGTCTCGATGTCGGATCACACGACCAATGCATTGATTAACTGCTTTCATGCACATGTGTTCCAAGTAATTATTAAAAAAACTACCATGGTTTTTCGAAAGATACCTCATTTTAGCCTTCAGTTCCACACATGTTACGTTAGCGAACGGCATGCCGACCATTATTACACATCTTCCTAGGTTGTCAGAAAAGTTGATTCCTTCGCTCAGCTTACCACCTACAAAACGTTTTCTTAAGTTTACTTAAATATATTTCATAAATATTTATAAGAACAATACATGTCAAACCAACAGGATTTGGAAATGATCATTGGAATATCGGAGATTGGAAGAATCATCATTTCCTAATGAGTCAAATGCAGGATAAATTCCCGAATAAAAATAAATATTTAGAAAATGCAGAGGATGTCCAAAATTAAAATGTAGCTTTATTATATAGGATTAAAAATTATGAAATCGATACTGTAAACATTTCAGTTTCTACTTCGCTATGCAGAATGATAGGAGAAGTGCAACCTGAATATGCTCATTTTTTATATACACATTGATGGAAAGTGGCTACAGCGAGGCAAATATTCATCAACTTTTAGCAAATGCATGGGAAATAACAAGACCATGTCAAAATTGTAAGGAAGAAGGTTGAGGAAACAAAGATTTATGTGTACAGAAATGAATAATTTTATTAAACACTGTAGCTTTAGAGGTACCATTGCAGTTGGATGAGATCATGTGACATTTCACTACAATATCGTTCATAAGTATTGAAGCATTCGTCTTAAGAACTTATTTCTGCAATGATTAACACAATAACTTTGATTTTTAGCGCTAGGCGCAATTTTCGGATTGTAAATTCAAATTTTTATGTAATAATTTAATCAGAAATTTAGTTTTTCTCCTATTCCTCTGTGAAGGAGCACCCTAAAAACTAGCTCCATAAATGCACATGCTATGGAAATTATATTGAAGAAATCGAAATCGAGCTGAAAGTAGTTGATTCTAAAAGTTTTGCATAAATGTATTCTTTGACTCAAAAATATTACCACTAAAATATTTCTAAAATCCCATTAATTTGCTTGAATTTAAATCAAAAGAATTGGTGTATTATGATTTTTACAAATTTGCACTCTTAATAATTCAAAATCTTCTGAATGAGTTCGTACACTAAATTTAGAATAAATTTAACCTTTGATCCTGAGTTAGATTTTTTCACAATATTTGCATAGCATGTATATTTATGGATATAGTTTTTAAGGTGCCCCTTCAACAGGGGAATAGGAAGAAACTAAATCCCTGATTAAAATATTATATGAAAATTTGAATTCACAATGCCAAAATCAAATGTGTTGTGTTAATCATTTCAGAAATAAATTGTGAAGACGAGTGTTTCGATTCTTATGAGCGGTACTATATTAATTAGAAGAATATGAATTTTTAACAATACATTACATACACAGGCATTTATTAATCATTAAATTAACGCATTATAAATACTTACCGACAACCGAGAACAAAAGAGCACCAGTGTGAGAATCACCCATTTTAACATCACACGCTGCCGCAAACTTTTTCAACACCATTTCGCAGTCAGCAGAAGATTTGGGTTCGATGAAAAATCGTTTTTTCTGTTGTATCTTTTCAAAGCACTTTTGCTTTTGCATAAAGGAACATACTTGATCAATGAATTCAAATGAGGAAAAAAACACGATCACACCACCCGGTACTACATTTACTACTTCAGTTAATACTAGACAAAGTTCAGAAAGTACATTACTTTCCAGCCTTGTTTTATACGAAAACTCAATTTTCTCTATATTAGGACCAGAGCAAATTACAACTGGATGTATATGGTTAGATGGAACAACATGTCCACAGGAAAACTGAACAATGTTCAAATCTTTGTTAACGTCCGTATTGAACAGACGGACATTGAAATCCTGTGTTGGCTTCATTGTTCCACCGATTAGAATGATGGATCGACATTGTTGAACAAAATCCGCGAATAAATGGCATGTGTCCAAAGCAAGGAATTTGATATATGAACCATTGGGAGATGATTTCACCACGATTTTGCCTAGTGAATTTTCTGAATTCAAAGCCTTAAAAAAATTCCTAACGTGATAAATTGTTGTGGTGGATACATTTTCTGAAGGTGTATCCTCTTTGCAGTTAACTTTAGATTCTAGATTTTCCAAAAACTGCAAAGGACCACTGACGCGAGGCCCACTGGAACATTTAGCAAAGAAGCAAAGCCTTTCCGCCAAAGAAACCGTTTCAAAATATTTAACTAACTCGAAAATATTGATGTTATCGATACTCAACTTGATTAAGAAATCATTAATTGATAACACGACAGAGGAATCACAGGGAAGATTCTTAATGAACCGCCTGAAAGCCTTTAGGACAGCAAGAATTTCCTTACAATATAAAAGATTACGTGGTGTAAGTCGCTGTTTGTATTTCTCAATGTAGTCGGCCATGATCTGGGCAACCAATGAAATTTCACTAAGAGACAATCTTGAAGAGTGAATATTTTCAATCGCGTTAAGAATGTTGTGCGACTCGTCAATAATCAAGACATTATTTTTGAGAGAGATTTGTGAAGAGGTCCGTACATTGGCATCTATGATGGTAGAGTAAGGTACAACCACCAGTTGTGCTAGAGGTAGTGCTTTACGACTTGAGTAGTACGGACCTAAAATAAATTATCGTAAGAGATATACTAAAAACAGAATGCACAATTTATACGCTTCAATTTCGTATGATTAAAATTTAAGGGGTTACAGGAATCCAGTAAAATCAACAATTACGAAACCGCATCCGGATATCCGGTAAAATTTAACTTCCTTATCGGATTTTACCGGATAACATTTTCGGAGATAAAAACTGATTTAAAAATGGCATTTTCGAAGAAAAACAATATTTTTTCCATGATATGCAAGTTGTAATGCAATAAAACAAGTTTTTCTGACATATCTGGACGCCTACTACTTCATTGATTTGATAATAAATTTCAATGCATCCTGAATACCTCAAAATATTTATTTACTTTCATTCGCAAGAGGTCGATACTAATTGAAAAAATATTATCCGGTATCCGACAGTCAAATTATGAGGAATAATCCGGTATCCGGTATATTCAATTCACTGTCCAGATCACATCCTTATTAAAATTGCATTTATACATACATTATATTTCATAAGTTAACACCAACTTTTGCTGTTATGATAAACAATGGAATTACAGTAGGCGACATATTATAATAACCATCTTACTTTTAATATAATTTTGAACTGTTTTTCGATATACCTATATGTAGAGAGATATTAACTAATTAAATTATAGTTTTCAAAAATTATACATTCATTCAGTCCTTCAGTGTTCAATTTCATATCTGAAATACATTTAATGACGCATTTTAGGCAAAGTAAATAGTGGAATCCTATTGAACTGTTTCTATCTATCTCCTGTCTCCACTTAATCAAAGTCACGGTCTGGGGTATGGTGAGTTCCAACGGTCCTGGACGTATCCATGTAGTCGAAGGGATGATGGAAAAATCCAATATCTCCATGGTTATGCGTACCAGAATGACCCCACGGCTTCGAGAAATCTTCAATTTGACGTCAGACTGCACATTCATGCATGACTCAGCTCCATGCCACAAGGCTAAGATCGTGTCGCAATTCCTGGAGTCTAATCAGGTGAATGTCCTTGCTTGGCCAGGAAATTTATCTGATTTGAACCCGATAGAAAACATTTGGGCCATGTTGAAAGAGAGAATCAGGCAAAAGACCAACACCAGAAAGAACCAACTCATCTGCAGCACCATTCGTGCATGGTCTCGCGACTAAGAAATTCACGAAAAGCTGCAGCAGTCCATGAACAGTATGTCTAGTAGACTCCAGTTCATTGAAACAAAAGGTGGTCACACATCGTATTAAAGAGACTATGCAATTTTTATACATGTTTAAGTCCATCATTTTTTATTGCAAAGTCGGAAATATAGTCTGGCCTACATTTCACAAGACAGTTTTTATTTATAGCAAAATGGAAATTATTAAATAATTTAAAAATTATATGAATTATTAATATTTTCATCATTAGCCTTATTTTTTACTATTAATGGAATAATAGCTTCGGTGTGTGTTAATTTTTATTTTAAACATAGAAAACAATTGTAAGGGTAGTCAAGATCCATTTTTATTGCGAAAATATTGCAAGTTTTAGCCAAAGTTAAGGGATATGAAAATGCGTGAAAAACTAAGGTGGTTATAATAAAATGTCGCCTACTGTAGGTATCCAAAAAACTTAAATATAAATGAATATATGTCGGGTCCATGTGAAATAGTAATACAGGATTGCTTTAGAATGATTTAGACATGTTCATCAAAATGTAAGACCTTACATGTTTTCTTAGAAGCGCCTAGTTTAGCCAAATCTTCAATATCAATAACAGAAGATAAGATCTTAGTAGAGAGTTTCCTCATGCGGGAGTGTACATAATAAGGGCAGGTCTTAGACTTCGGATTTTTACGTTTAGTAGGACTATCATCCTCTTCTTCCTCTTTATATTTCTCGTTTTTCATTTTCAAACAGCTATCGTTGATTGCGTTGATATTTCCAAGACTGCGTACTGAAGAGTTGATACACAAAGCATCGCGAGAGGCCAATGTTACCATTGATATCTTCTCGATGAACTTCGTCTTCTTCACTTCACTGATGAACTGTGTTAGTTGCGAATGAGTCCGACTACAGTAGATGATCTGAGTTGGTTGTCGCAACTTTAAAAATGAATTTTCCTCATCAGCGTATTCATCATGAAGTTTGGCAAATAAATCATCAAATTCATCATATGACACATCTTCATCTCGAATAGCGGAATGGAATTCATGCAAACTTCGAAGAAGTTCTAAGTCTTTTGAACATTGATCAAGTCTTTCAGCGATCTTTTGTTTCTCACCGTAATTAGAAAACCATGCAGGCTCACCATTGTTTGAAATACCAACATCCAAATCACTAACATCCTTCTTCAATTTTTCAGTGCTCTCGAGAAGGCTCTTTTCATTACTTTTTAAGTGTTCATAATACCATGTTAGAGAGGAACATATTATACTAAGGGATTTTCCAGTACCGGTTGGAGATTCAAAAAGACCTATTTCAGACTTGTCAAGAACATCATACATCTTTTTCATCAGATTCAATTGCACATGATAAGGAGGAAATGGAAACGAAAAATCTTGAACTTCAGCCATTCCTGAAAAACTTCAGATTTGATAAAATAAGCTATGTATAACCACAGTGGTCAATAGTTACAACTTATGATTTTTCAGTAATTAAAAAAAACTATTCTGGATTCTATTTACAAACTGAGAAAGTGGGGAGATTTAGGACAGGCAAGACGCGGTCAATATATGATGGTGATGACTGTAAGTCAAAAAGCACAATAAGAAATACAAAGTTATCAAGTCTCTATTGTGAGCTATATATGTCACCAACAATATGGAGGAAATAATTTTGCAATTATGTTTTAATATTAATCACAACATATTTAAGTATATAAAATAGGTACGTTTAATGATTCGATATTACTACTATCGATCTTCACAATTCCTACCAAATGTCGACAGTATCAATAAATTAGTTGATACATATTTTTAAAAAGATGTTTACATAGTCAAGAAGCCTAATAATCGCTGACTGCATAAACTTGCTGTCGAATGCTATTCAGAATGCCAATGTCTGAAACTTGAAAACAATCTGCAAGTCATTCAGAGCTGACAATTCTCTTATTGATGTGGAAAGCACTACAACCACTTTGAATCTATTGCAATCATTCGCTCTACATCTATAATTTGAGGACCTAGAATGAATTTTCTTCTATCCATCATCATTCACTGTAGATAACATACTTCTAGAGGAGCGGACAAAGATACAGCATTCCATAAAACAAAACGGATACAAAAATTACCAATTTCAAATTAATATATTTTTTCACATTTGAAACGCCACCTCTAAGCAGTTAATTCACAAATGTATAGAAATTTGCAAAATTGATATTGTGAATCATCCACATACAATATGATTAGACAAATTGAATTGAAATGAAGTAATCAAAAAAATTTTTTTAAAATAAACTAATATACAGGATGAGCGAAAAGTCCCTAACACATTTAAAATTTGAATAAGTTTTAAAGTACATGATATATTCACATCAAATAAAAAAGAACATATAGTTAAATAACTTAAGTTTATAACAAGATGTGGAATTTAAAGTAGATGTTGAAAATGAGCACCATTTTCATTAACACATAAATGAAACCTTTTTTAGAGATTTTTAAACGTTTTGCGACAAATCTCAGGTGTTATTGTCTTTATTCCGTCTGCAATATATTCTTTCAGGTCTACCATTGACTTATTTTTTCTGCTATACACGAGCTCCTTCACATATCCCCACAAGAAGAAATCTAATGGGATGAGATCTGGTCATAGACATAGCGGCCCATACAGTAACACTTGGTGACTTTAATTGAATTTCCTGATACTCCGTGGATTTTCATATCCATAAATGTGGGCATTGTGGGATGATACTGTGCCATTAAGTGAAAAATTTGATTCAACTGAAAAAAGAATATGGCTAATAAAATTTGGATCCGGCTGATACCGATCAAGAATATCAATGCAGAAGCTGATGGGTGATACATGGTCATCTTGAAGCAGCTGCTGTACTCGAGAAATCTTAAAACATTTCAGTCCAATTTTATATTTCAGGATATCACCAATTGATCTGGAGGGCAAAGACAATGATAGGGAAGCTTTTCTGTGTGAAGTTGTTGGATTTTCTTCAAAATGATGTTTGACTTTTTCTACTGTATCACCATCAGCACTTGGGCGACCAGACCTTGGTCTGTCATGAACAGACCCTGTTTCCAGAAACCTTTCATAGGTCTGACGAATTGTACTTATTGTTGGCTTATCCTGTTTAGGCCACTTGCGTTGAACAGTTGTAGGAGATTTGAACTAGGCCATAAGTAGCACAATTTGAATACGATCATTAAAGTCCAGCATTATTGATTATCGTTAAATGTAAATATTTAACTATATGTTCTTTTTTATTTGATGTGACTATATGATGTACTTTAAAACTTATTGAAATTTTAAATGTGTTAGGGACTTTTCGCTCACCCTCTATGTTAAAACTAAACATTAATGTATAGGCAAATTCCATATCATAGACTAGAAGCTTTGATGGAAATGACAAATATGTAGGGACGTACCCAGAATTGTCAATATTTTTGTGAAGAGGAAGAAGAGCGGTTTGAAATAAATTTGAAAAATGGGTAAGTTAAGCAATAATACAATAATTACCGCCTTGCATTTATCACAGGATTTCAGTGAGAGTAGAAATGAGAGCAGATATGCAGCATAGCTATTTCAGTATTCATACAGGACTAAACAATTAATTTATAAGAAAAATCGGTTGAAAATCAATGGGCTGGATGAACCAACTTAAAAAATAAAACTTTGCCAATTAAATTTTTTAAAAAACTAAAGATATCTCTTGCAGGGGGAAGGTAGATCTTAGCTGAAGGGGATGTTACTTAGAATTTATTATTCTGACTTTGCAATCTATAACATTTATCAAACAGTGCTGTCTTTCGCATGAAAACGGAGACAGAAAAAATCTTCTAATAAATTGAAATCTATGTATTAATGCGATGTAATGAAAGTGACTAGAAACACGATGTCATAAACATTGCTTTCAAAAGTAAACACGACTTGAAATCGAAGTTTTACACTCACAATAGTAACTCTAGGGGTAGTGCGATTTTCCCCAAAAATAGATTCAGATGCTTATGGGGACATTGGGAACAGTTTTATCAGAGGGAATTCCCATGTGGTAATTAGCAAAACCGTTTTGGCAATGGGAAAGAAGAATCTAGTCTCATGGCAATATCTAAATTTTAAGTTAAAAAATGGAGGCCACAGCTTTCATCGTGAACGAACTATACTGTATATATAAGCACAATCCTTATCATCAGGCTTGCTGCTGGCCTGTGCAAGGGTGTACCAAATTATTTACAAGAGGGTTTAAAATATGAGAGATAGGAAAACCTTTCTTTAAGCAAAATTTTGTATAGAAATGCCTCTTCAAAAGTTATGAATGTGTGAGGTACGACTTCAACACTCCGTCAATCAATCAATGCGAGTAATGTACAAATATTGGGCAAAAAATTATAATTTACATACATATTACCTCATAGCCCTGTATTTTTCCATTAAATTTTTTGAACAATTTATAATATACAGTGAAAAAGAAGTCTGGGTCCACAATAGAATTTAACAAGGAAGACTGATCTCCCTGGCATTTTTCAGAGTGTCAAATTTGTTGTATGCACAACAAATGTTATGTAGGGTCATAGACTTCTAAATGTAGAAGTCTATTGTAGGGTATAAAAATCCTGCACAATTATTTTCCCTTTGGTACAAAAAATGTAGTAATACGTTTTATTGTTTGCAAACTTCTTAAACTAGCTACCGCGCTATGTTTATACATGACATGCAAATAAAGGAAGTAGAATCGCAATAGTTATTAATATTGTTGTGGCCTTACAATAACCTTCGTGAAAAACAGCTGTTAAAAATTTTTCAGGAATTCTTGAAAAACTATTTTCCTCTTCAGAAAGGTTTTACCGACATAAAATCATTGCATTTTTCATTGGTTTCAACAAAACATCCTTGGCTTAGGTATTGTAAAGTTTTAAAAAAACACTAAATATACTTGCAGTTTTAACGAGACTGGTGTAACAAAGTTTTTCATATTTTAGCGAAAGCTTGAACTCTACCAGATTAGCAAAAATGCTACTTTCATAGACAACATTTTAACTTACATTTACTTTTTGAATCATTGATTTTTAAATTTTACGAAATTCTTTCCCTTTCTTATGTAATTAGAAATTTAATCAGAAGTTCTGTTGCAGTGGGTTTAATTATTGTTATTATTGTAAGATTTTTTGTAGCTTAACAATCGATTTCAATGAAATGAATGCAAGAAAAACATTTTCATTTACAGTAATTACATTTAAAAACTTTATTCTGTTACGTAAAAAGACTGTGAGTAAAACAACGAAGACTGTGGTAGTTCCTAAAACTTTAATTGCAATTTTCCAAATATAAAACACTTAAATCCCCTTAAATATTATGAAAAATGTCACCGTTATTATTATTATTATTATTATCCTTACTTCGCACAGCTTCATGCTGGTATTCCTCTCAGCTCAGGGAACTCACCAGTTCCCAGGGAGTCTGAGAGCTTTCCTCAGGACTCTTGCTGTTCCTAACAATGCTGCCTTCAGTGCTACTGCTCCTCCCCACTTTGGTACTCCCAACTCCTCCAAGTATCTCTTATGCTTTTTACTCACTGCTCCTAGTGCTCCTACAACTACCGGGACTACTTCAACTTTCTTTAACTTCCACAGTCTTTCTATTTCCTCTGCCAACTCCCTGTACTTGTCTATCTTCTCTTTCTCCTTGCTTTCTACATTTCTGTCCTTTGGTACTGCTATGTCTATCACTGTTCCTAATCTTTTCTCTTTGTCTACTACGACTATGTCTGGCCTCCGTGCTTCTATCACTTTGCTCGTC
>CABFPE010000245.1:1010037-1049320 GCA_900660155.1 Hofstenia miamia
TATATATATATATATATATATATATATATATCATTATTGATATAGATAACCGTTTATTTGGCTTAAAAATTTCTGATATTCGACGTCGTGATTTTAAGCTTTGTGAGGTAAATAATATCCCTAATCCTTTTAATAGAGTAAATAAAATTGCTGGTCAGGACTGGGCTATGGGATTAATGCGACGACATCAAGATATTTCATTGAGTATTCCAGAACCAACTTCTATGGGACGAGCAGTTGGGTTCAACTGAATAAAAGATAATAGGTTTTTGATGTTGGTGAAAATGTAATTCATAAGGATGGAACTCGTATCATTCCAGACTCCAATAACTATAACGTTGACGAATCTGGATTCACAATATGCCATGAACCCACAAAGATACTTGCAAAAAAAAGAAAACGAACTGTTGGATGCTTGACTAATTGTGAAAGGGAGAAGAATGTCATACTTATTGTGTAATTGCAATGGGAAAATATGTACAGCATACCGCCAATGCATATTTTCCGCGTGTTCGAATGAGACCTGAACTAATGGATAGAGCGATACCAGGATCTATTGGTCAACCGAACAAAACAGGATGGATTAATGAGGGTGCCTTTTTAGAACGGCTCAACCATTTTTAAAGTTCTTTTTGCCCAAAGTCGTTCCTGACAAACCCACATTGATAGTTTTGGGTGGACATAGTTTGCATACGGAAAATCTTGATGTTATTCTTAAAACAAAGGAAAATAATGTAATTCTCTTCTTCCTGCTATCCCATTGTATCTATAAACTAGAACTTCTAGATGGTACCTTTTTAAGAGTTTAAATATTTACTACAATCAAGAGGTGCACTTTTGGTTAAAAACGCATACTGGAAGAATTGTATCTCAATACAAGATTACAGAGCTACTCAGTAAAGCTCGCTTATTATAAAGCAGCAATAATTTATAACGCGATAAATGGATTTCGTGTGGCCGAAATAGTGCCGCTTCGCTGTGACATCTCTACAGATGAAGATTTTATTGCGAGTGATCACATCAATTCCTTGATCGATCAATGTGTAATTACATTACCCAACTTTCGGAACAAGTAGATAACATACTTTCGGATACTCCAACATGTAGTCCTGTTATTGCAAACTCTTAGGTGGTTATAGCTTGTTTACCTCACGAGAATACATCATGCGATGGTGAAATTAATCATTCTTTTCAAGAGCTTTTTCACCAATATGATGTGCCTACCTGTAGTAGTAGACTGACACTTGGAGAAGTCAATTTCGGTCTAACCGTCTCAAGAAAAAAGCAGAAAATTCCCACGGACAAATATTGACAACCTCCCTGTACAAAGAAGCTCTAATAGTTTTGGCTTGCAATAAAATGCGAGGTAGCCGGAGTAAATATAAGAAGAAGATTGTTGAGCACATCATTAAAAAAACCAAAAGATATCTGGCATCACCCTCCAAATGGAGTGCACTGCCGTTGTGAAGTATGGCCTATAGATGTACGGGGGATGTCTGGATCTGTTGTAGTGGTTGCGGTGACTGGCTACATTAGATTTGCAGCAACAACGCGGGGCGATTTCATGCGAATTTGTGTTGATAATGATTAAATAATTGTTTAAAAATGGGTCTATTGGGCTGGTCGCGGTATCAAATATTTAATTACCTTTCTTCAATTAATTAATTCAATAATGCATTAATTTAATTACATATTTGAAAAACATTGTTCAAAAAAATTACATTTTTGAAATGCAAATTTCATTTTGAAAACATTATGTAATTACAGTCAATGCCTAACATAAATATGTGTAAAGTTATGGTTGAATAGGTGTAGAATTTGGACACCTATGCCCAAATTTCCCAAGCATGCGGAAATATGGCCACTTCTGTCAATTTATAAAAGGACGATTTAAAAAAAATATCTAAATTCTAGATAGCAACCAAGTGAGTGAAATTTATAGTCGAATTATTGCAGATAAATAGAACCATAGAGAATGCGATTTAAGCTTGCTTGTATGTAAGCAATTTGCTTAAGGTGTCCATAATATCCCACTTTACCATATATATATGTATATATATATAGTAGTAAAAGAAATGTTGACGATTTTCGTTTACAAATGTATTCAAATAAGTAGTAGATTATTGACTATTAATCTATTTGTTAGCGAATAATGAATTGTCCTGTTCTGACATTACAAATAGAAAGAAACACAAACGTTTTGTGCAAAACAACAGGAGGTTGCGGCTCATAATGTCCATAGAAAAAATCAATATCAAAATCGGCATAAACTCGGTTTCCCAATGATAGTAGTCATATCAATTTGTAGAAGGTAATGACTAAATCTTTAATGTAAAATGCAATATTAAAGATTTCTGAATGTGAATTTCATATAGTTAAAAAACAATTCAGGAAATTTTTAACGCCCCTTAAATATATTATTAGACTAAATAACAGATCATAGTGAAAATGTTTAATCAAATAGTGAGTTGTTTTCAACACAAAATTCGGTGTCTTTGAAATTGCCTCACACTTACTAATGCACGATATTGATTTTAACAGTTGGAAATGATGGAATTAATTACAGTTCATTCCTAACTTATCAAATACAATTCAACTTAAATTTTTTTGCACTATCAACAAATTTTGAATAAAATCAAGTCGATGGTCTTAAACGAGGACTTAGAATCAGCAAAGGCATTCTTGTCGGCTTTGTACTGATATAGAATAAATGTTAATTTCAGTACTCACAGCAATATATTGCTATATGAATTCCTGAGTGATGATCAGAAATAAACATACTTGTAAAGTTTTAGGAAATTAAATAAATGAATAAGTGTCAATTAGATGTTTTGATCTCACAGAATAAATCTTTAATATTTGCGAGTAAGTATTTCCATAGCAACCTTCAATAATTCCATTCAAAAAATATTATTTGAAGAGAAAAAATGATGAATGACGAGTGTGTTTGAATATTTTAACATTACCGAATGTAGGGAAATGAGAATGAAAAACATTCTCATACGTAGGCGTATTGCTTCATACACGCAATTCAAATAGAAATGGTGATTTAATTTAAAAAGTCATTGCATGTACATTAAACGATAACATTTTCTCTACGTTATGCCCAATTGGCCACCCTTCTCTATAAAATGCAAAGACGCTTTCATAAATCATTCAAAATAGTGTTGATGCATTATTTACAAGAAAATTGTTATTTAAAAATTAAATTGTAGGTACCTAGTGAAAAAGCTTGGAACTGAAGATTGGTGTATTGGCCACCAGGAATTTCGTTTTTGTAAACGTCAGCATTACCACTTTTCATTGTGACTGCGCATTCAAAAGGGCCATAGAGATTACGAGCTTGTTCCCAATATGCTGAATACCGGCCAACATTATCCATTGAAAGACCCGAGTCCATTTCCGTGTTTTCGATAGCAGCAACTAGTGCTCCCATGCTAGGTTGAGATGTCATGCCTGACATTGAATCGACTGCAGCATCAACCACATCAGCTCCAGCTTGTGCGCATGCTAGCATAGATGCAACGCCAGCACCAGCAGTGTCGTGAGTGTGAATGTGAATTGGCATATCAGGATATTGCTCTCGCAACGCTCCAACTAACATGGTGGCAGCCCGAGGCTTCAACAAACCTGCCATGTCCTAAACACGATACAGAAGTGGTACATTTACACTAAACAAAAATATTGAAATGAGCATAGTCAGGCACTACGAAATTCAATGGCCGGATGACAACCTATATTCTATCACAAAATATACAGGGGAGTGGCATACTTTGATAAATCAATTAATTTTCTAGTTACGCAAACCACTGAATTCCCGGTGCAGAGTATAAAAACTTGAAAAATGGAGGTAATTTAAATATTCTTCATTCAACGATGCAAGTCATCATGTGTAAATGTATATGAACAGATGAACTCCCAATTTACACCGACAAGGTGATAGAGTGAAGTATTATAAGAAATACTTAGAATTTCTTAAACAATATTCAAAAGTCACCGACGCAATTTGAACGACATTTAACCACGCCCTATCCACCGAATCAACAATTTCATAATATAATCTTAAATCCGGTCATTTTTGGTCATTCAAAAATGGTGGCATTAATTACTTTGATTAAATGTATAGGTTGAAATACTACATTGGACAATTATAAGGCGTGTTACATGCAAGTGCTTTGTGACATAACTAAAACTAATGCATAGCAAAGTTTGTAATTCTACCGCCACTGGCTAGCATGTACTAGTCCCGTGTAAAACACTAATATATTTTTGTTTATTTTGGTGACACGGTGCCCTTTTCAAACCACCAGAAAATTATTCATCATATAATATACATGTAGGTCCGCAGTCAGTGAGAGAACGTTTCTTGTTGATCGATATATAATGGGATAAGATAGAAGTGGCTTAAATCCAAAAATATGCGGGGTAGCGTTGAATTAAGGTGGAAAACTATCTAAAGAGTATTTGCACATCTTCACGGTGGCGTAGAAGGGAAAAGATTTTTAAGCGAACACAGTGTAGCTGAAACGATGAAAACAAATTTTAAAAGAAAATAAAGTTTTAGGTCATTTAAGTGAATTTATTTGGAATATAATAAGAATAGATTATGAATATAGCATGTGCGTACTACTTTGCTACGATGAAAAAAATGTTAAACATTCGTGCTGTCTAGATAACAAATTCAATGTATTATTTGTAGTAAACTGATTTAACTTAATCATTCACAAATGACAATAATTTTATTTACAGACATAGATTACGATTAAAAACAAGAATTATTTGTTTGTCTTGACTAAATACTATAGTAATAAAATGTTATGGATTTGATAAGACGGTTTAACCGGCCTACATATCGCCAGTTTTTAGGCAAAAAATGCAACAGCTGAGGCTGAGGCCAAATAAAAAGCATATAATCTAATTTAAAATAATAAAAATATTTTTTGGCAAAACAATTACCTTAATACATAATATGTGTGTTCCAGCTTTTACTAGCACATCTGCTAGCTGCATATAATAATCGAGAGTGTATTTGGTTCGATTAGGATTGGAGATATCACCAGTGTAGCACATTGCTGCTTCAACAACACCACCGGCTGCGCCTACGGCATCGATTCCCAACTGGAGATTAGGAACATAGTTCAGAGAATCAAATACGCGGAACACATCCATTCCTGAGCGACGGGCGAGATCACAGAAACGGAACACTGCATTGTCAGGGTAGCTAGTGTATCCTACCTAAATTTTTATACTTAGTAACAAAGTATATTGATTTATTTAAAAAATACGTAGTGACATAATGGATATCACAACTACAGCTAGATTATTCACATCTCTGCATTACACTTATTAAAAGAACTATCTTTATTCTATATACCAGTAAAATGCCAAGCCACTTCAACGAAATTAATAAGAGACAGTTGTTGAGAAAATTTGGGAATGAGAAGTTAATATCAGTTGCTTAGAGATAACCGGACAATAGCAGACATGACTCATATTATGTATATACAAACAATACACTGTCCCTCTACAAACAGAAATCCAGTCAATTTTGCAAATAACACATAAATACTGACGCAAAATTATTATAAGAATACAATTAATAAATTTAAATGTAGCATAGATGTCGTACTAGTACACTACAATTGCTAATTAAAGAATTGACTAATAAGCTATTTAAATATTGAACATCTTTCAAGTATTCTCAATGTCATCACAATCAATGAAATTTTCAACACACATGCATTTTGTTTGAATAGACCACAGGCAATTAAGTAAGTAATAAAGTACTAAATATTAGAAAAGCAATGCCCAGAGAATCAAGATTATATTATTTAATGTCGTCCAACTAACTGTTAAAATGTCAGATATTGGTCTAAGGAACTTAACAGATCTTTTTAACAAAATATACAAGCCTACAATTACTTACAACACATTAAATGATGGTAATAAATATCGTTATTCATTAAAAATATAGAATTCGAAAACTTACTGCGTTTGCGCCTCGAAGAAGCATTTGGAAAGGAATGTTAGGAATAAGTTGTCTTAAAATTTCAAGTCTTTCCCAAGGACATTCATGAAGGAAACGCATGGCGACATCGAATGTTGCGCCACCCCAGTTTTCAAGACTAAACAAGTTAGCTAAGTTATGTGCAACAAATGGAGAGATGCGCTCGAGTTCTCGAGTGCGAACTCTGGTAGCTAAAAGAGACTGATGTGCATCTCTGAATGTGGTATCCATAAGAAGAAGACCCTTATGATCACGAACGGCTTTCGCAAATGATTTCGGTCCTTCTTTGTCAAGAATTCGTTTAAAACCTGTTGGCAATTTTGCTTTCTTGTCAACACCAGGGACAACAGGATCTACTTCCGAAGGTTTTAGATTTGTGCCTAGTGGAGTGCACGGACCATTAACTTGAACATTGCCCAAAAACTTCAATAATTTTGATGCTCGATTTTTAGAAGTTGGGAACTCAAATAAATCGGGATTCTCGTCAATGAATGTTGTATCGACTGATCCTGTGAGAAACTTGGGATGCGTCAACACATTTGCAAGAAAAGGAATATTGGTTTTAACACCACGAATTCTAAATTCTGCTAAAGAACGCTTTAATTTGGCAGCTGCTTCTGGAAAATTTTTAGCATGAGCGATGATTTTTATTAGCAGAGAATCATAATGAGGTGACACGTAAGCTCCTGCAAATGCCGATGCACTATCTAAACGAATGCCCATACCCTCACCAGATCGAAATGCTTCTATACGACCAGTATCAGGCTGGAATCCTCTCGTTGGATCCTCAGTAGTAAGTCTGCATTGAATTGCAGCGCCATTAACACGCATTGATTCTTGGTGCAATTGAAGATCTGGTAAAGAATGACCTTCTGCTACACGGATTTGTGCCTGTACTAAATCCACACCAGTCACCTCTTCAGTGACAGTATGTTCTACTTGTAACCGAGCATTGACCTCAATAAAGTAATGTTTTCCAGTGAAATTATCATAAAGAAACTCTACAGTACCTGCATTTTCGTATCCAGAATGACGAGCAAGCTTAATTGCATCGTTGACAATGTTTTGGCGAACTTGTGGATCTAGGTTCGGAGCTGGAGCAATTTCAACCACCTTTTGATGTCTGCGTTGAACAGAACAATCTCTTTCGAATAAATGTACCACATTACCGTATTTATCGCCTAATATTTGAACTTCAATATGCCGAGGTCGCTCAATAAACTTTTCAATGAACAGAGCGCCATTTCCAAAGGCGGCTAATGCTTCTGAAGAAGCTCTCTCAAAGTTTTCTGAAAGTTCAGCTTCATTTCGCACAACTCGCATTCCACGACCACCACCGCCATAAGCTGCTTTAAATATCACTGGAAAACCATACTGTCTGCAAAAGTCATTGGCTTCGTCAAGAGAAGTGATGGGGCCATCAGTACCCGGAACGCATTCAACACCAGCTTCCTTGGCCAAAAGCCGAGCTTCAACTTTATCACCCATTTGACTGACAACTTTAGCGGACGGACCAATAAAAACAATTTTTTCATCTTCACAAGCTTTTGCAAAGTCTGCTCGCTCTGATAAAAACCCATAACCCGGGTGAATTGCGTCCACTCCCACTTCTTTTGCAAGAGATATTATCTCAGGAATGTTTAAATATGCAGCAACAGGAGTGAGTCCTTTTCCAACCATATAGGCTTCATCGGCTTTTAATCGATGCACCTGTTTAAAATCTTGTTCAGAATAAATTGCCACAGTTCTTATGCCATTTTCGGTGCAAGCGCGAAACACACGCACAGCGATTTCACCGCGATTTGCAACCATAAGCTTATTGATGGGCTTCACAATACTCGTACGTCTACTTGCGAATCTCTTCCAAGCAGCGAGGTGTTTGTGATTTACTAACAAGCTTCGCAACATCTCTTCACGAGAACTTCTAAAAAATGACAAAATTTTTACTGACGAATATAAATGCATTTAGTAGTTCAATGTTCAGAGAGCAAAGTTTAAATAACACAAATATAAACTTTGGCATTAAACTTTGAAAGACATATTTACAACTGTAGTATAAAGATAATCTCAAAATATAAGATAACGTGTAAACAAGTATTTTTAAAAATAAAATGAATCCAGCAGAAAGCGGCCATGCCAAAATGAAAGTACACTCGTTCTCTCAACTGAAGGATTTGAAATGCTCGTCTTAAGGAAGTTGTAGCCTCGAAACTTATATGATAATAATTTGTAATCAATAAACTATCTTATTCTAAGCTTGCCAAAAATTATTAAATATCTTCCATCTTAATATGAAACACAACTTTATGCTGTATTAAAATGATTACTAGAAACTGGTACATTTGGCCGAAGAAGTCGTGTCAATTTTTAAGAACTAGAATTAAGTAGCTCCGAGTCATGATAGAATCACAGTCCCACATACTGAGTTGCTATATTTTATAATGCAATTTGGTTTAGTGCACACTGGGCGTAATAAGAAATCCGTCACGTGAGTGAACATGCATTCGCACATAAGCAATTATATTCGATAAGAGTTCTCGTAAATTCTACGAGCTTACATTGTTACGCTAAGGTAGGGCGCAAACGAGAAAAATTTTGTTGCGAAATCAATTAAGATAAGAAACCACATTGGTGGAATTCGAATCATTTCAAAATTATCCTATCACATTGCGCGTTATAATTGGTTTAGCAACAAAAGTTGTATCGTTTGCGCGGGGAAACTAAATGATACAAGCTGCATTCGTGAAACACATGAGAATACACAATTTTTTTAGCAACACTCATATTAGGTATTTCCGTTTCCGCATAAAAGCCTAATGTGTTAACAATTTGGACAATTCATTTAAAAATACTTTAATAAACGGCACAACGCAATTTTTAGATTTTAAAGTAATTTCTTGAAAATCACATTTGAATTTTAATAATAGATATTGGTCTATATCAATGGCTCTCAACCTTTTTTTACCATGAACCCCTTTTCCTCAATTCTTTAGATGGACCTCCACAAAAAAATCACAAATAAAACAGTAGAGGAATCGTTAATACTAAAGATATAGTAAATGATCATGTTTTATGCTTTATTGCTAAGGAAAAGTAGACTACAATGTCGTTGTATTTTTCTTCTACATAATTCTTAAAAAACAGAACTTTTATTATTTTAAGATTGTTGTAGAAACTCCATTCTCAGTAATGAAAACCGTTTCGAATTAGAATTGCCATATGGACCACAATGTCACCGTGGACTCCCAATTCGCTATTTTGTGTGTGTTCTTCATGATAATGAAAAACATGTAGTTACTATGCTGAAATAATTTTCGCTTCCCTAAATCACAAGCTTAACAACTTCGCCACCATAGCAACGAAAAATTACGTTGACAAATCCCGAAATTAACTGAATAAATTACCAACATATTTTCAAACAAGTTGTCACTGCACAGCATAGAACTTTAAACTTCATATCATTGGATAAATTCGAATTAAAATTGATAACATTAAAATGGAAAATATGTTTTATTGAACATTGCAATGCATTTTAGATAAATTAAATTACGATGTCAAAATAATTAGCGTGCAAAGAATAATGAATTTTTGCAAATTATTTACCAAGCGACTAAACTATTTATAGTTCATTGTAGATAACAGCGGAATATTTGTTTTTAAAAGTAGGCACTTGAAAGTCAAACTACCGAATTCCAAAAAATATTTGAAAGCGGAAAATATAACGATATAAAACTACAAAAAGACAAAGAAAAATATTCCACTGAAACAGACATTGCAAAATGAGGCTTGATCACCTTTAATAAATGAAATTGATCTAAATTTTTCCAAAAAATGATAGTATTTGACTCTTGCTTGAATCTATTACATCATTTAACAAAATGTATCTTTACTGACTAAAATCGAAAGATATCGCATTTGCAACGAATTAGATGAGGGTTTTTTCATAGAGATGCAAAGCTGACTTCGATTAATAAAATTTTAAAACATCAACATAGTTTTTGGACACACTCAATTTATGAAATTGAAGTATATCAATCAGCTATTTCGTAGTAAAAAAGGAAACAAAAGCACAAAAATATTGTTCTAAAGTATAATTACGTCCGACATGATAAAGGATACAGCAAAATTTTTTTTGAGTAACACCAAATCATTGCGTACAGAACACAACTGTACAACCTTAGAAATTAGATCAGGCTTATTAGTGTCCTCTAGTCGTTTAAAGTGCTTTGTTGAATTTTGTGTATTTTAGAGCATTAAAACTAATATTATGAATACATTATCATGTTACATGCATATTAATCTAGCAAGTTGTGTATTTGCTACGGCTAAACATACGCTATAACGGATTGGTCATATCTAGCATGTGTCATCAGACATATCTTTTCCTATTTCTGCTAACAGGCGATAAGGAAATACTGAATTGCATTGAAGAATAAAATGTAAGGAGATTGCCAGGCGCGGCTTTAAGATTTTTAAAACAGGGGGCACCATCCAATTTTGTTTAAAGAAAACTTAAACTAAAATGGAAATTTAAACAAAAATAACTCCAAGAGAAAACTTCATTGTAAAATGTAACCTCTAAATGTCCAAATTAATGCATTGCTCACCTTAAATTGTCGGATGAAACTTGCAAACATCAACATAAAAAATATTTGAGGAAGGCACTTTTACAAAAAGATAAGAATCCCCAAAAAGGGGGAGGCACTGGCCCCCGGGTGCCTCCCCCTAAAGCCGCGCCTGGAGATTGCCAACCACAAATGGAAGATGCCTTGTACTTGAATCTGTGGGAATTGATAAGCTTTGCTTAAAACCCCCGTTCAACTTTAATACCTTTATAGGTATAGTCGATGACTATATTTTTGATTGATCCAAATCTTTCAATGCGGCTTTGCTAACTGTTTAAGAATGAAAAGCCATACATTATTGATTTTGAACGATTTCAGTTACATTTTAGCATAAAGATACAACTGATTTTAGTGTTCTTAAAAAGAAAAATATACATTGCAAAATCAGATTGATAGCCGTAATTATTAGACCATTGTCTTTCTTTCAGTCAGTGCCTCTCCTTAATATTAAAAATTTTATAACTAAATTGATAAATAATCTTTTACAAAAGCTATACTGAATAACAGGGACGGTAAAAATGCCCATTATTTTGTAATAAGGCACAAAATATTGCTAGATGGATAATAAGTAATGTTCTTTGAGTCGGAGTAGGAATATTTTTGCATCGAGTTGAGTAGGGACGGGCATCCGACGTGACTCGAAATCTCGATTACTAGTATGGCTCTAATAATATATGGCGAATAGCAATATCAGGTTAAAGTGAAATTCATATTTCGACGTAAATAAGTGAACGCAATAAAAAACGAGAAATAGGAAACAACACTTAGCGCGCCACACGATTAAAGATATGACTTTACTGTAAAGTTAAGTGTAAAGATCTGCAAGCGGTATATATACATTTAACACTAACGGTGGAGAAATAAACGGCTGAAAAATCTCACTTCTAAGGAAAAACACGCTTTGCATAGCAAAATATTCACAGAAAGTACAGAAACAATTTATTGCAGAAAAATAGATTGGTAACTTCTCAGTATTCAGTTGTTTGTAATTATGTAGGCAAATTGAGTCACGTGTCTCTACAGTTGACTCTTTTCCCCATCTCACCGGGAGAACATCGCTTTACAATCAATTCAATATTTAGTAAGAAGCTGTTAATTATTGTGGTTGCAATACTTCCTGCATTGCAAAGACGCGACATAGTGTGGTTTGCAAATGTGATAATCAATTCAAATCAATAACTAACAATTTATATTTTGATATCAATATCAACTATCAATTGAGTTCAATTTCAGTTGATATTTATGTAAAAGCCAGCATAGCATACATGCATTGTTTCCAATTAGTAAATTGAATTAAAAAAAGATTTAGTAAAATTAGCAACAATTGTAAAGAAAACATACCAAACAAAATCAAAACGTTCAGCATAATTAAGTTTTAATTGAAGAGCGATTCAAATAAAGTAGTTGAATCAATAGTGATGCATAAAATGAACGAGACACCTGACGCACAGTATAGTTAGTCAGAAACCAAGATTAAGCTATATAGGAATTGAATTATAAGCGACATATGCTAGGAAATACGATGGCAAAATTGCTTTTATCAAAATGTTTGACAAAAATATTTGTAATAAAATTTATTGTAAATATGAAGGTAACCATGAAAATACGCATTCCAAGTGACAACCTTTAAAATCCGTAGGCCCTCGACCCACAACTGTGACTGGTTTTTGGAAGCGCGGCTCGGCACAGTGGGTTTTAAGCACAGTCCCGGCATGAAGTTTCCAAAATGGTTTTTACAATTCTTAACCTTTCAATCTATAGCATTTTTCCTGTATCAAATAAAATGATCACAGAGTATATTTTGTCTTATAAACAACTAAAGTGATTATAAAGAAATTATAGAAATCACAATGTTCCAGATCGAAGAATTTCCATATTTTCACATTTTGCTGTTACATTCAAACAGAGATGGAATTGGTTCCAGGTCGGAAAGTTTCAGTGTTTGAAAACTAAGCGGGTCAAGTTCGGGTAAAAAACGGGTTTTTTCAAAAGGCTTGATATGATATAATAATATTGTAATTTTTGGTTAACATTGTAACGCGTATCATCTCAAATACATTTGAACTTGTGGTTATAGGAACAATATTTTTATCATTTTACACCTGATGATTTAAAAAATTCGGGTTGAAATAGAGTGAAATTTGCTTAAAATATTAAATTGGGTTCGGGTACTAAAATCTCGGCATTTCCGCGATTTATAGCCTATCTTAATAAATTAAGTAAAACTATAAACCTATGTAGATCTTGTAAAGGATGCTGATCTAAATTGTTTGTATGCATATTATTTCTAAACTAACAACACATTCTAATACTTTAATATTGTGTTATATTGTGTTTAATAAAGTAATTGTTTGTCTTTTAAACAAGGATATTAATTTACTTTAATGTATATTACAGCAAGATCTCCTACTTTAGTTTACAACATATGTGCAAATTAGGTGTCTTCGCGAGATGTTTCTGTAAATAAGCCGCACCCTCGCTTTGGGAGCAATTTTTCAAAGAAAAAGGTGCGGATTATACACGGGTAAATACGGTAATTTAATGTGTATTGAAAATACAGAATGCGGACTTACAATAGCACAAATATGAACCTAAGGTTTATATTTTGAGATGCAGTATTTCCTAAAAATCAATTGTACTTCTCTAATACTAGGTGGGCCCCGATTGCACGATACGCCCAAAACCAGTACACATTGCGCAAATAAATTGTATGCTAAATTACCAAGTCCAAATATAAATTCTGAAAGCACGCGAGAATATATAGATTTATTTTAAAATGCAACGCATACTGACAAGTACGATATCTGAATTTGTCCATTTTGCAGCTACTTACAGCGTGACCCACTAAGCAGTGGCGCCGAAGTGGGGTGCAAGGGTGGCAACTGGCACCCCCAATATTCTTAATGGGGTGGCTGTGAAACCTCAATATTTGAATTTAATATGCTGAATAAAACTCAGACGCAAAAATACACATTTTATCAACATAACTTAAATACCAAAAATATTTTTTTACTGTGCTGATTCCTATAATGATAAGCAAAGAAATATGCCTATGTGTACATAATTGCAAATAAATAATGCATTATTTCTTGTTCCATACTTGTATAAAACAATTGGACAAGTAAATATTGCAAAATATACATAGTTCAATACAAAGATGGACTTTTTAACAACTAATGCTAATCTTAGATGTTCAATTTAAATATTTCTATTTTCATGAAAAATAATCATAAAATTATTGAAATATTTATATGAATATTTGAGATAATATGAATTAGTAAAATAATGACAAAGTTTAGTAATGTAAAGGACACAAAATTCTAAAAAATATTTTAACTTCTATTTTGTATTTTAAATAATCAGTTTTTGGTGAATCAATTTTGTGATTAATCAGTTATTGGAAACACTTGTCACAATTCATCAACATACAATATCATTTAAAAAACTTCAGCATGGCTATTACAAACAGCTTCAAAGATCTTAGTGTTTCACTGCCAATATAAACAAAGCTCGTGAATGTGTACTTTCCCTCACTACTACAGATCCAAGTAGTTATTCATCTACCATTTAGGCTCCAAATTTTCACAATATTATGGTAAAGGTAAATACATTTCTCTTTGGACTGAGCGTTTTTAAAACGTCTCTAAATATTGTTTAGTCTTGCTCCAATGAAACTATTTCCAAATTTCTTGTGTTATGGCCATAAAATGACCATTTTAACCAACGTGTTTCATTAAATTTTCCTTTGTGTTCTTGCCGTTATTTACACACCGTCCTTGCAACATGCTGCTGATTGTGATTGCGATTTTCTCGATTAGTCTATATCTTCTTCAACATGCCATGATCGTGAAGTATTTCTTCCACAAACAAAAAAATACTTCAATTCTTCATGATATTTTTGCAGGCATGTTATTATGAAACGTTATGCGTCTTTGTGAATACTGTGATAACAGACTATTTGTTTGCTAGATTCTTCTACGATTTTAAGGGTTTAAGTAGAAACTTGGAAGCAGTGTCTAATATAGTTTCTCTAGGCACAAGTTCTTTCTCGATTTTTGAGATAACTGACAGAGAAATCCCTTTCATTTCTTAGATTATAAAAATGGTTAGATTGACCTTTAGTTTATTGAACTATTTATATTTTCATGCAATTAAGATCAAGATAATTATAGTATGTATTTTGTAAATAGTGTAAAATTTGTAAGGTTGTGATAGCCTTAATTTAGCTAAAAAATTTAAAAAATATATTGATATTTGAGCATAGGAAGTTTTAACTCCTCAATGTTGAGTTGTTTCCCGCGTCTCTGCCACTAAGAGCTATATCAACACACTGAAATAGTGTAAATTTAAGTATCGAAAACTATACATTTCTTGCTGATTCAATGCCATAAAAAATATCTTCAATATTTATTGCAGTCCAAAAGGCATTTTAAGTGCCGGAAATGTCTGAAATAATTTATTATTTAAAAATATCACAAAAGCAAAATATCCATTATATGCTCACAAACAAAAATTGATTAAAAAAATTAATTTGTGTTTAAGGAGAAACAAAGACAAAATAAATAATAACAGAGACAATTTGTACTGAATAATGCAAAACGAAAATATTACCACGGTGTGCATTTAAAGGACAATGGCGAGTTGGAATAAAACAAATGAAGCGAATCAATCAAAGGAATTTGAAAATGGAAATTAGACATCAATGGCAAAGTGAATTTTATAACGTAATGCATTTAGAGGTATGCCAATCCAGCGACACCATCCAATTTCGTACCAAATAAAAAAATGTTTCTTCTTTTAGAGGCAATAAATTTCAATCCCATGAATAGTTGAAAGAAATAGTTTTAAAAAAATGAACAATGATCATAAATAATTGAAAAAGTAAAACTTTATACATGAGTTAATGACCATTAAAGGCAAATAAATGAGCTATTGTGTTAATATGTAAATACAGTATGTTCAAAATTTTGAACGTTACATAAAAATCATTTCTATACAATTAACTCATTTGAATTTAAATAATTCTTTGATAACGTCATTTGCAAAAAAACCATAATACCCTTAAAGTGCTTACGTTAGGCTTGCATTTACTGAATCCAGTTATCAGATTGGTGGCTCTAGTTAAAATATTTAATATTCCACGACATTATCAAGCAACATTATACAAAAACCACACACAGCACGCTTGATAAAAACTGTTGTTAAAATAGTAGCGTTCACTACAATATGAATGTAAAGCAAAAATTTATTATACTAATAGAAAATAGTTTATTAAATAGAGTATTCATGTTTATTTGGATGTTCTTACTAATCATTGTTTATAAATATCAATGGACTTCAGGAATTTATGCGGTATTAACACAAAACGGTTGTGGCCAAAAAGAATGGAAAACAAAAGCACATGCAATGCTTTGATCAATTAAAAAACTACATTTACATTGATTTAGCATGAAATCTGTATTTTGAACATGGCAATTTGAGTGACAAACTAACTGTATTAAGAATTCGGATCATGTAAATCGTGATATTCATTTACATCCGTAAATGGGTTAGTACGATTTCATACATTACAAAAGATGAATGGCACCGTTACGTTTCAATTAGTTAAATATTTTCGTTTCTCCTTAAAAAATACACTCTTTTTCAGACTTTACGTTTTATAACAAGAATTGGCTGAAGCGACACTTGCAGTGACTATTAATATTGGGATAGGATATGCTAATTGGTATGAGTACTCATTACTAACAAAATTCAGATACTTTCCTATCTAAAAGGGTTGCAAAATGTATTTTTTTATGAGTAATGATTATGACAATGTTCAATTTTGTTTTTCGCATCCATATACGTTAATATAAATGTAAACAAACTACTTAGTGTTAATATATGAGTGTATGTAATTATATTAGTCTCAATAATGAATGAAATAAACACGAAGCTAAGATTTTACATACACCAGATATAATATGAACTGATGCAAAATTTATATATCATATGAATCACATACAAGCAAATCATTTGATAATCCATCATTTAATACTAGAAAATTCCAAGTTCATTAATGAATTATGAAATAAAGCTTTTTGTGTTAAAATTAATGTTTATCGCCTAATAACATGTATGAAAATTTATGTGCTAAATGCCAATTTTAATAAATAAATCTACTCAAAACGTTCATAATATTATAAATATTTTATAAATATATTTGAAATTTTGAGAAACTAATGAATTTTGTTACGATTTTTTTACAACATTGTACTGATGTATCGGTCGATGCATAAATTAAGGGAATGCTTAAAATGATGTATATAACATTTGCAATAAGATAAAAATCATTAAAGAAAAATGTTTTTATGACTCTGAGTTATATATATATATATATATCGCATTATGGCGCTCAATACGAAAATTCATTTATATAATGGCATTGTATATCAATTTGTTTATATAATGGCGCTAAATACTCAAACTTTGACATATAACGGCGCTCAATACATTATTTTATTTTTTCACTTTAATTAGTGATTTGGAAATAATATAACGGCTTGAATTTTTCCTAAATCCATTTATATTAGGAAACTAATTATTCCGAAATTTTTAAAGCATCAAGATCATATTAAAATCTTACAAATTACAAATGCTTTAAAAAGCCTGTATGCAATTCTATTTAGCCCGTTTTCACTGATTTTGATGTTTTTATTGAACAGTAGATTTCTCATTTCGTTCTTAGAACACGTAATTCAAATATTAAAACAAGTAATTTCAAATATTATGATTAAGTATGCTGATGATAACACGCTGATAGTGAACTCAAATAAGCTAGCTGATGCACAATTAGAATTGGAAGGAATATATGAACATAGTAAGAAGGTAGGACTTTAGATTAATTGTGATAAAACAGGAGATGGTCGTAAATACTACAAGAAATACTCTGGATGATGATTATCTAAACTTAGATGGTAAACCAATAAAAAGAGTAACAAGTTTGCGAATTCTAGGAGCATATATTGATCAAGAATTAAGCTTACATGAGGAAATTCAAAGCTAAATATCAGATGGAAAAAGGGCTATTATTCTTGAACCACCTTAAAAACGAAGACTATCAAAGTCGGAGCTCGTTAAGGTGTACGAATCATACATTGAAAGGAGACTCACCTATTCTCCTCTTGCTTTTATATTAAAATATATATTGAAGTTTCTATGTAAAATATTATTTGCCCGCACACTTGCGCTTTAGATACTTTTTAAAAATTCACTTGTAGTCATCAAAAAATGCAAGAGTCTGGAAATATGCAGTTTGGAAATGATGTGCGCAAAGTAAATCTCCATTCAGAACAATTGTGGCGTAAACATTTTAAAAGCGTAGTTTTAATCCGAAATTCTGTTATATTGTACACGTTTATGGGCTAATAAATACATTAAATCTTATCGACTTAGCTAGTTAAGTATTTATAGTACATAATACTTATAAAATATAAAAATACCATTTGATACGAACAACTTTAGAATTTAGAAAAAAAAGCTAGGAACAGTTACTGCCTCTAGGTAAGTTGAGATCAATGAACGAAAAATCAGGTCTAAAAATGAATCATAAAGTAAATGAAGACTTCTCGCATTTTTTAAGTTATATTTTGTATCACAATTGTTGAGAGAGTTTTTTTTGATGGAAATGTGTTTGTGCAAAGCACAAATATGCGTGTATTTGGTGTACAAAGCGCAAGGCTACGAATATTTTTACAAATTTATTGTTCCTGGTAAAAAATCATTATACATATAAATACTATTTATAATTAAAATGCCATAATTTAAAAGTTACAACAGTGGCGCGTTTAGGATGTTCAAAACGGGGTGGGGGGCTAACACCCATTTTTACAGAAAAAAATTGCAAAATGCAATCGTCTGTTTTTAGCAGCAAATCGATTGATAATATCTTGAATTAACGTGAACTATTTTCAATTTTGCGAAAAGAGAACACTTTCGCAGTTGGCAAAAAAGGAGGGCGGTCGCAGTCGCCTCCCACCCTGTGAGCCAAGCACAATAAATATTAAAAAAATATTGGTTTTAGTACGTCAAGAGGTAATAAAAATGATATTACATCTCTGAATTGAGAATGTAAATATCTCATTGGTTTTCCTGGTTTGGTTTCATATTGACAACTCCGGACCGTAGAGGTATGGAAAGTTGCAAATCGATGTTCATAAAATTGCTTGAAATTAAAAAACGACTAAATGAGCCCTTATCAATATTAATGGATAAGAACCCTTTGTAAATAGACATCATTTGCAAGTAAGATAATTGTATGATTCCTATATACATAGTTGAGTACATCTTTGCATCTACAGCTAATAGAATTAATTAAACTGTATAAAACAAATAGCTAATATCACGTTTTCAAAGATGAAAATTTACAATATGGTAACATGAAGTTGTATATTTGTTACTCTACTTTATTGAAGGAACTTAGCAGCTAGCATTAGACTAAAATCACTCAAAATGATTGCATTGCTGACTTTACTTTTCAATGAGTATGGAACTAATTTTCAAGTCCTCTTTCTAATTTAAGTTATTGCAAAATATTTCAAAAAATGCCGATTTTGGTATTTTAGAAAAACAATATATCCATATTTATTACCGCTAAAATATCATATTTCAATTTCAAGATTTGAGTAAATTACCAATGACATGTGCTTAGAATGCTCAAAATAAAAACAATATAGACAATACACATGGATTTAACTGGAATTGCTAATTGGAAACTACAGGTATTAGAGGGGTAATTGAAACTATATTCAATTCAAATTTACATTTAATATCTACATTTCCATTAACAGTAAGTGTATAAAGCTTTTCCTGCTACAATATTTGAATAGCAATTTCTCAAAAAAGGTTATATAAAAGAGCATTATTTAATAGTTGTTGGTAACTAAAACTCTAGCACGAAGAAATTGGCTTAACATTACGGCAGAGACGATTCTCTGATAGAATCACAGCCCGGAGAATAAACATTCGACATCAGGCCCAGAAGCAGAAAATTTGTAATTGCAGTTAATACAAAACAAAGCGTTAAAAAAAGCTCGCCGATCAATACTACCTGCAAATAATTTAGCCGAAAAACTTACACGAAATCCAATTTAAAAATGAATATGGAAATTATTGGATTTTAACTTAGTTGAACATACTAGACAACGTACATAAATATTAAGGAAGGTGTAAATTTCCCAATGGGTTGAATAGAAAAGTAGTCATGTAAGTTCAATTAATATTTGCGTCAAACTACTATAGTTAGAGCAATAAATTAATTTAATTTTTGATATAGCGCAAACAGGTGAAATAAACCCCTATATAATGCACCACCGCTTATAGCAAACGAGATATCATACCTCCAACATAAATTGCTACTTACAGTAAACCACCACATATAAAGGTGTTTACGGCTTATCAATGGAGCGCTCAATTAGGACAAATTCAGGTGTAAACAGCTAATACCTCTAATGAAATCAAAATTGAGATTATCAATTGTGGTAATACTGCTGCAAACGCTTGAAAGACGAAGATATTTGCACAATTGACATGAAAGACGAGATCAAAGCACTTTTGATATTTCGTCTTTAATTTCCTTCCTGATTAGTCAATTACAAAGGTCCAATTGGCATGTATCAGTTGTAAACGCTGTATCAATAACAAATGAAGTGTCATAAACAATTTCAATTGAGGCGCTGTAAACGGCGTATCAACAACAATGCCTTCTTAATTAAGAAGTGTTATAATCCATTGCTAAGCTGTAAACGCACCTTACTAAACACTTATATATTTCTCCGGACATCAACTACATAAAACGAAATTAGGACGAAAGCCCATGCTACACGAACAAGTTTTGTCGTCCGAACGAACAGCTTTTGACGCCAACTTTTGTTGTTGATCTGGTATGCTACACCAGCAATTTTAGTCATTTAATTAGTTTTAGACAAAAGTTGGGGAGGGCATGCTACACGAATGGTTATAGTTGGCGAGAAAAAATTGCTGATAAAAGTTGTTCATTTAGCATAGTGTTACGACAACTTTTTAAAGTTCAGTTAGTGATAAAATGATAAGGAAGAATTGCACAAATATCCGAACATGCAGAAAGATTGAAGTTAAGAAATATTGCTCATATAACATAAAAGTACAACGAAAATACTAAAATATTTTTCATCCATAACTTATTGGAATATGCATAAACATCAATTTATAAATTATTTCTCCAAAGATTTCTTTTATGTTTATATTGAAACAATTTATTCGTATTTTTTGAATTTTAAAATTTGCGAAATTTGCAAGCCGAATAAAAATGCATAAAATACGTATTCTCGAACTATGCTAGAAAATTCGGTGGTAAACTGAATTAGTTTAATTATGCTTTAATTTAAATGCAAGACAATGTTACGTAATAACTTCCGGTTGTTGATTGTGCATATTAATAGCTCTAAAAACTACTCATTTAATAAAATCACAATGTTAAACATACTATTATCATAGAGCTATCGCGGCCTTCAGAATTGTATGTAAACTGTGTCGATGCATATTTTCATAGGAAAGCGGATTATCACTGTGTAATAAGAAAGAAATTACGATTGATGTGTTTATTTTGAAATTAAAGAAAGCATCAATTGCCTGCACTGTTTAAACAATACATGTAGGCGATAGGGGTGCTACACGAACAATTTTTATTGTCCAATTTTTGTTGGTCCGAACGAACAACTTTAGTATAGATAATTTCTCCAGATTTTTGTTGGGGAAGCGGGATGATAAACGAACGATTTTCGTTGGCCAACAAAAATTGACGACAAAAGTTTTCACATTATATATATATATATATCCGGATATTCGATCGACCAGTGAGGGACAACCAACACGAATCGTAAGCAAAAATAGGTCAAATCATACTTTAGCTTAAATTGATTTTGGAATATAAATTTTAGCTGTCTTTCACACGCATTTCTGTTGTAAAATATTTATTTAATATTTACTTTATTAAATTTATTCTAATAGCTAGCTGTCAGTTATAAGACAATAGATACATACACAAAAACACACACACACACATATATATATATATATATATATATATATATGAAGCAAATTGTAATACATGCGGGTTTCTACACCATTTCTAGACCAAATTGGCAAAAGTGCGCCACCAAATTGGAACACTGAGAACACAAAATTGGCAAAACGGGAATACCAAATTGCCACAATAGGAATACCAATTTGGCAAATTGGGAACATCAACATTTTTTAATTTAACAAATTGCTGAGTTATTTAACATAAAGCAATGTCTGATCGTGTGTGGAACAATGTACTGCTTCCGATCGTGCCATGATATTGATATTTCATTTGATAGACTAATCGAAACCATTTTTTGAGTCACTTTTCTTTCAGATGGCACCAAGACAAAATACGTACAAGAAGACCTAAGAAGAACACAAAGAACTGATTTTAGATGAAGAAGAAACTGCCTTCTTGGCCTTGCTCAACAGTTGGGTATTTGCAAGAGGACAGCGTACAGCATCCTCAAACGTCAGCGAGCAACAACGAAACCGAGAGGAGGTAAAAGGTTGACCCGCACGAAAGTAAATCAAGACATCAAGCAACGCTTGCCGCACTATTTGGAGGATCACAATGATGCGACATTAAAGGAGTTAGCGAGTTCCATAGGCAATGTCATTTCAACGAAGAGTATTGCGAAAGTATCGGATGGCGAAGCTATAACAACAAAAATGATTTGACCTGAACCAATCGTCAAGAATACGCCTGAAAACATTGAGAAGCGGAAGGAGTTTGCTGGATACTATCTGGAAGATCATGGCTATCGTGTTCACGTGGATGAATCGAATTTCAATCTATTTACAAGGAGAAATATTTGTCGATCACTCAGAGGACAGAGGGCCTATCGTAGATTACACAATTCACGAGGAAAAATATCAATATAATCCATGCTGTTGATGACACTGGAAAAGCGTTGTTGGAAGCTGTAAGGAAGCGTTTGTTGATTTTTTCCCGGAGCTAAGCATGAAACTTGGAGAGTAAAATGCAACCATCTTCTTGGGCAATGCACCATCTCATAGATTAAGTTTCAAACTTCGCAAATGTTCGAGAGAATCATATCATCAAGCGCTTTGATGCAGCGTATAGTCCTCAGCTCAATCCTGTGGAAGGTTGCTTTAATGTGATCAAATCATTCATTAAATTACAAATGAGAGCATCTTATCCTGGAAACGACTTCGAAGAAATTTCTACAGACATGTGGATCAGTGAATCCTGAAAGCAACAAATTCAATTCCATTTACTGGCCAGCCGTGGTTCTTCTGAGAACTCTTCTTATATGACAGTAGTGATTTCGACTTTTAATCATTTTGTATGAGTCGTTCGTTCGAAATTAGCACACGATTGTTTTACTTTCTATTGTCTTATAGCTAATAATAATAATAATAATAATAATAATAATAATAATAATAATAATAATAATAATAATAATAATAATAATAAATGACTTTATTTAGCCGCTGAAGGCATACACTACAAAAAAAACAAGTCAAGTTTTACGGCAGCGAGGACAGTCACAGGAGATGAAATAGGAGCAAATGGAAGAGTAGGTGAAGTTGGAGAAGGGCTCAGCAAAGATGAAATTCATCATAGATTTCTTGAAGCTCGGTGGCGGGGAAAAGAAATCAAGCGCTGTTGTGCCAATTTGGAAGCGGACTTTTGCCAATTTGATGTTTCCATTATGCCAATTTGGTGTTCCTATTGTGCCAATTTGGTATTCCCGTTTTGCCAATTTGGTGTTCTCAGTGTGCCAATTTGGTGACGCACTTTTAAAATCACTACTTTTAAAATGACTACACTTATAAAATCACATGACCAAAAAAATAATAGATTTTCCCATTTTGCTTCAAAATCAATAATATTCAAAATGTTTGGTATGTTATCACTATAACAACTTAAAATTCCGTTAACATTCTTCAGAAAATATGCCACATCATTAGGGGTTCAGAATATGGTAAACTTAGTGATTTTTGGGGATTTTTTTCTGTGGTTAACAAAGTGGCGTATGTATCGAATAGAAATAGTGGGTGGTTATGTTTTTGTACTGAATTAGTCAGTAAAAACACATTGAGAACTCGATGTGCTTTTGTTTTTGTGGAAATCACATGGATGATTTCGCATTTGTTATGGCACTTAGAATCCCGCAGTAAGCAGTCATGTCTCAGTTCTTGACTTGGCCGATAGCATTTTTTAGTTTTTGCAAAATAGTATATTCCGAAAGGTCAAAATCAGTGGCGTAACTATTCAAGTGTTAGTAAGTTAACATACTAGCATAGTGGTGTGATCTGATACTGTTACATAATGCGCATAATGATTTGAATTCATGTTCTATTTGTATTAACAATGTTTTTTCTATGATTCTTAAGAGTCCTTAAAATGTACTGATACTAGACGCAAATATAATTCAATGCCAGAATGTAGAGCGCAGTAACATAACGTCAATTTATTGTGATATTACTACATTTTTGTCATTAATTATAGCAGAAGAAATTTCAATGAAAGCATGTTCCTCAAGCTGATGGCAACGATTTTTTGTGCAACACCTTCCTACACAAGCAATACATGGGATGGTCAAATACAAGAGCTGTTCATACAATTCAGAATTAGAGTTTCTTCAACAATCGATTTTAAAATAAATTAGCAAAATAGTATCTTGAGTCTTAGCATTTCTTACTAATGCTTCAAAAATTGAGAAAATAGTTTCTAATATTTTACGCCAACAATTAAGAGAACTCCTACTGTTAATGAATACATTATTTTGTATATTAATATTAACTTAAAGCACTGTTGCAAAAAAATGTACTCAGCGCCCGCATATTTACTTTTTTGCATTTTTTAAAAAAACTGAAACAACTTGAAAAAATTGAACATGATTTTAATTAGAAAATAGCCCAATTTACATACTGTGGCTTTTGCGTAACATAAATCGGGCGCTGAGTACGTAGCAAATTTATGTCGAGTCGCAAGCACATTAGCTAAAACTGCAGCTCGCTGAAAGAAGTCCTTATCAGACTTCTTCATTGTTTTCCGAATTTCATAGAGAATATAGTTAGAAGACCGGAGTTTATCTGAAATGGGCCTTATTGTGAAGGTGTCGCGAATATCTTTCATCATCATCCTATCAGTGATTTGCCAATGGACATTTATGGGAAATAAACCATAATTAGAGGCAAGCCTGTGGGAGAAGGAGGTTTTTGCCAAACACCCAATATATATATATATATATNATATGTTGTGAAGCCTTTTTTCTAATTTATAGATACGCTGTGGACATTTTATAAATAAATAGATACGGTGTAGGCAGTTTTCTATGCCTGACAACTATTAACAGCATATAGTTGTAAGGTATTACTAGAAAACGCCTATGACGAAGTTTGTATTGGACATTAAAATTAGTCGCGGGCCTTAATTTATAATTGCAGTCAACCTAGGGACCCTCGATTTCAAAAGCCTTAGACTACGGCCTACATGTGTCTCGGAAAATGTATTTTTACTAGAATTTCCCGCACAGTTTTATCCAGATGTCTTTTCCAGTTATTTATATATCAGAGCTTGCCTTGTGCTTGTAAAAATATTTACAATTTTCAACAATAATTCCAGATTTAAGGCATCTTTGAAAATCAAGCTGTTTTCGCTGATAGATTAAGGCAACATTCTTCTATTTCTGTTGATATATCAACAATGTAAAGCATAATAAATAAAATTAAGCAAGTATATCGCCAATACATTATGACATTGCTGTACATTAAATATTCTATTCGTCAGAATCGGAACCAAACTCAATATCAAATATATTTCGTGACATTCTTAAATAGCAGCAGATTAGGTAAGCAATTGCAAAATTATAAATTGGCGACTATTTATGAAAGTGCTAATGCTAATTTATAATAAACACAAATTTATGGGAACTTAATTTTCTAATGAGCTAAATTGGTAATTTTGCTTAAAGCTTATGTAAAATATACTCGAATAATTATTGTTAACTGAGGTGATATATGCCGCCAATTGCAAAAATGTATAATTGCAGCACGTCTAGAGGCCCTAGTTTTCAATAGTCGTCGCCCAAATTTGTCCCGCAAAGTGTACTTCTTGCTTGAATTTTCCATTAAATGTTTTGGACTCATTTTGTCTGAAATATAAATACAACAGACGAGCTAATTAATTTAGAAGGTAATAAATTTGCTAAAATGGATCAAGTGATAATATGCTAATCTGTTTGCTCGGTTAACCTGTCAGATTGAATTGGTCGAACGATGAATTATTTGAACATCGTGTGCTGGGTAGCACATATTGACTACATCTACCAGAGCATATTTGTAGATTTTATCTTGGCGCCTTGCAGCAATGTTGTTTCGTACAATCAGTGGGCCGACATTTCAAATTAAACTATTCGCGGCCAACTCTGGTTTGCATGTTACTGTAGTCAATGTCGAAAAGAAATCTTATTGTCATTGAAATTAACTGGATTTAAACCCACATCAAATATAAGTATATTTCTCCCTAACAGCATAAATGCAAAAAAATCAAATTTTTTCGAGTACTTGTTTTCTGCAGCCATTCTACAACAAAGTAGTAAATAATTGTGTCAAGCATATTTATACATAAAGTACTGTAAAGACAAATAATTTGACATTTGTTATTATGGAAATTATTTCAAAAATATAACTAATTAATAATTTACTATGGTCACAGCGTATCTTAAATATAATCATCAACATTTTTTCGTATATTTTGTATAGCTGAGTGCAATATGAAGGTGTCGTAAAAAACCGGCACGGGTAGGTGCAGCACATGTCAGGAAATGTTTGCATAAAAGTGCTTGCAATAAATTATAAATCCTAGATTGGATTTAACAGATACGCGGTGGCCACTTTATTCACAAGAGTCAAGTGCCACAGCGTATNTATATATATATATATATATTGCTCATCGCATTTGAAATACTTAGCCTAGGAAATTAAAATTTTAGCCTCAGTACCAGAATAGCTAGAAATAGGTTAAAATAATATTAGGCACGATTTCAAATGCAAATTTCCATTGATGCAATGATTATTTCCGTTTTCTTACCAAGCTGTATTTATAGTGGATTTCTCAGGGTAATGTTTTAGAACATCTGGTATTTTCATTGTAAATAAATTGCAGTACCGAGGGAATTTATTCAGTAATCTGTTTGGTGAATAACTCAATTCTTGCTCTTGCAAGTTGATGTAGCTAATTGTTTTGCCCTGATCTGTTAAGACAAAAAATGTGATTTGTTAAATCTTGCGTTCTAGCCTGGTCACACCGTAGCTGGCCCTCAACAACCGCTTTATTTCTGAAATGTCACGGAAGAAACATGTGTCACGCTTGCTTAGGGCAATGAACTGTTTCATTAAATCAAACGTAATAATCTTACAAAGAGCCCAAAGCGCAAAGTTTAACATTTTAATATCTGATCTTGCCTCATTTGTCTTCATTCATACATTTTATTTATCATATGATTATATTCATAATGCTTTACATTTTAAGTGATTACCAATATTAGATTTTTAACTAGCAAATGACAACTGCATTCAGGTTACTCAATAAAACAAAAAATTATAATTTCAGAAAGTTATCTAACTTTTACTACTATTTGAATATCGAGCTGAGCGCGAATATGAAGTTGCAGTCACAACCCCAGATGAAACATGCTAATTCAAATTTGTGAAATGCTATAGCTAAAATAATACCATTTCGTTTTGTCAAATTCAATATTAGTTTAACTAAATTAAGCAAAAATTGAGAATTTTAAAAAAATTTCCGATCCAATATTTTTTCTCAAATTTTATGCTATTATGATAAAATTCTTGGTTTTAACTTTTTAGCAATAAGCCACAATTAGTAGTGGAATAGGCCAGTAATTGTCGAACCTAAAAACTAAAATGGCTTTGAATACTTCTTCGCGGATTAACACATTCAAACACAAAGGAAAAGATGCAGAAGTTCGTTCTATTGAAAATATTAGTTTTAAATTATTTTTAGGAAATGCGGCGTCGCCGGAATGAAGTTACGGTTGAGCTTAGAAAGGTATATTTACTTATAAAAGGTTTCAGATATTTTACATAAATTAGAGCAAACGAGATGAAAATATGATGAAGAAAAGAGATGTACAACCAGAGGATGTTCCTAGCGAATTATTTACAAATGAAAAAGTCCAGTTTAGCACAATATTCGATATTATCGAGGTTGATATTACCATTTTTGCAGGAATTATAGCACTATATTTAGGGAGCAAAATCTCCTGACCAATCACAACGTTTAGCTGCCGTACAGGCTGCAAGGTAAAGGTTATAACTATTTCTTTTTCACTAAGTCTTTTAGGAAACTGTTATCAAGCGACAAGAATCCTCCAATAGACAAACTAATTGAAGCTGGTAGTTTGCCATTGTTGGTTAACTGTTTAAAGCCAGAAGAGGACAAGAAGTATTTTTAATTTTTAGTGGTTTTATTTATTCATGTTTCAGTCCACCTTTGCAATTTGAAGCAGCTTGGGCACTCACTAATATAGCCTCTGGTACGCCGGATCAAACCAAAGCAGTTGTTGCTCAAGGTGCTATACCATTATTTAAAAGATTGCTTGATTCTACCAATCAAAATGTTCAAGAACAAGCTGTTTGGGCTCTTGGAAATATAATTGGAGATGGACCTAAATTAAGAGATCAGTGTATTACAGCTGGAATTGTTTCGCGTTTGATGTTATTCATTCATGATGATATCCCAATACCGTTCTTAAGAAACGTAACTTGGGTTCTTGTTAATCTATGTCGTCATAAAGATCCTCCGCCATCTGCAGATATTATATATCAAATTTTGCCCGCTCTCTATGTGCTAATTAACCACAGTGACGTCAGTGTTTTAGTAGATACAGTCTGGGCTTTGTGTTACCTTACTGATGGCGGGAATGAACAAATTCAGGTGTGTATGCAATTTTTTATTCTTATTTAATGAGAATTCCAAGCGATTTTATTTAAACAAAAAGCTGCATTTTTTTAATTTGAATGTTTCAAGCGGTATCAAGCTTGACAATGGGCTGTTAGGAAAGCCACCATAGCCTTCAGGGACATCCGACACTTTACTGATAGTATGAGATCGTACTTTCTAACGCATTCATTAAGTTTAAATATGCAAAAGGTTTATAATTTGGCACAGCTAAATTTGTTTATTATTGAATATTCATATTTAGGGTGTAAATATCAGTTCCCTGTAGACGTAGAATTGAGATTTTTTGTATAATACTTTGTAGAATTTGTCAGTTTTTTCGAATTTTTCTCTATTCCACTCTTAAATCATGATGTTGGACTTCTGAAGTTGTCATATATTATTAAATAGTAGTGATAAAATGTTTACACTGCTTTAAATCTTTAAATCCAGTAAATAAATAGTCTTTTCCTGATTTTATCTTGTAACATTTAATCAATAGCTATCCTATTACAAAGTTGAGCAATACCTCACATCAGAATATACCCAACAGTAAGCTAAAACATGAAATGTGCTCTTATTTGAATAAGAGTTGGCATCCTTTTTTCCCAGCATGATTACGAATTTCATTCAAATAAATATATCATAGATTTATCGGTTTATATAACAGATTTCCAGAATGCTTGTTTTATTTTTAGTGCGTAGCAACTTTTAAATACGAAATGTGAACAGTCGCACATTTTTAAAAATGCATGACTTCATTTTGTCGTTAAGTTCAATACCAGTTGTTTATAGGTTTTTTATGATTACTTTTCTCCTGTGAAGCCTTGAAGTGTAAATCAAATTTCATAGCTTACTTCCTGATGTTTTGTTTTTAAAATTGTAAAAATGTAGCATTAACTGTATTTGATGCTGCACTTTTTAATTATTTTGCCATTGTTAGTGACTATAATAGAGTTTACAATAGATATAATTGTCGTTTCTTTCATTACATCTGGTTATCAGATTAAAACTGGAGAAACTCCTTTTTTGAAGGAATTGAATTGTTTTTTCCCATTTGCTAAGATTCATCTTAGTTCATCAATTTGTCTCAGAGATATTGAATTAACTATTAGATCAATCCAATTAAAATTAGATATAAAAGCAGAAACTGTTTGAACACATTTAACGACGTATTATATGCATTTGTTTTAGATGGTTATAAATTCAGGCGTAGTGCCATTTATTGTTGGTTTGCTAAGTCATCATGAAGGCAAAGTTCAGACTGCTGCTTTAAGAGCTGTTGGTAATATTGTCACTGGTAATGACGAACAAACGCAAATGGTGCTAAATTGTCACGCTTTGGCGCACTTTCCACATCTTTTAAATCACCCAAAGGAAAAAATTCGAAAGGTTGGTTGTTGCCCATTTATACAACAATAGTCCATAATAAAATGATACTTTTAGGAAGCTGCTTGGTTTATTTCTAATGTTACAGCCGGAAACCAACTTCAGGTGCAGCTCGTGATTGATGCTGGGTTAATTGAACCTATTGTATCACTATTATCATCTGTAAGTAAATATTTTAATTCGTATATCTAAGAGTGTTTAGGGAGATTTTCAAACACAAAAAGAAGCTGCTTGGGTAGTTAGTAATCTGACTGTCAGTGGAACCCCGGAACAAGTAAGAAACTAAATAGTTGCAGTTAAATTCAGTTACAATATCGGATGCCGTGAGCAAAAAATATTTGAAGTGATATTTATTTCTCACATAAAGTATGATTTTATTATCTATGACTTTGATTTTCATTACAAAATTTGTAATCACCTACATTTTTCCCTACTTACGGACAAATGCTTGCTTACAATGTTTCACTTTTGTTTTTATACCCAGTTCAATATGTAAATACATGTAGTGCCTTATATTTATATTTATAGTTTAGCCCATCTCTTGATGCAGAGTAATAAATCAATATATACATTTTTTGTATTAATTCATTATTTATATTTAAGGTTAACCACGTTACTTCACTAAATGTTGTACCACCGCTCTGCAATTTGCTCAGCGTCCCCGATGTGATCGTTTTGCAATGTGTCCTGGAATCATTGAGCAATATTTTAAAGCACGCCACTGATCGTACAGCGATAACCAGCCTGATTGAAGAATGCCATGGGCTTGACAAAATCGAAAGTCTTCAAACGCATGAATCGCAAGATATTTACTCTTTAGCGTATAAAATCATCGAGGAATATTTCGATGACGTAAGCCATTTCTATTTTTAAATTTCAAATACATATTGCAATTAATCCTTTTTGTATTAAATGTGTTTGGCTGAAGAAGTGTATTGTGACCTAGAGTAAAATTCTGAGTCTTCAAGATATAATTCCGCTTTAGTTCTTCGTGTTAATGTTGCAGCAATCCAAAAATTAAAACGAGGTAACCTGTAATGCGTGGGCGAATTTTTTAAATTAAGAGGCCTGTTAATTAACTTTAATTAACACGACGGTCGTAACCAATTTTCTCCGCTTTTCAAGTTACCATTATAAAACTATTACTTTTTTCAAAAAATATCTATTTAAGGAATAGATTTACACTACTGTATATACTAAATATTTATCAAGCGTTTACGTCCATATTTACACATTGAGCAATTTCATTTCAAGTTTATTTGTAGAATTGTTAATACCCATTAGGAAGGGCAGAGATGTATTGTTTCATGTCTGGTGTACATTGGAAAAATTTAAGAGAGGGGCTATTTTCGGAGATGCATACTTCTCTTGTAATACTTAACTGCTTTGTTTTCTACGTGTTGTACAACCGCATTTAAAAAGCCTGTCGCAATGTAATACAAAGTATCGCTTAATGATTCATTGCGAAATCGTAAACGCATTATATATTGAGACAATAAAAATAACGTGGGGGAAATGCGGACATACACGATATTTATAAAGTCTAACATTAAATATCTCGTGTAAATTGTAACATTAATTTCTCTCTAAATATTTAAATTCAATATATATATTAATTGAACTTTTTTATACCAGTGTTAAACTTTGTGGTTTGCCTTTGGATTTTATTTTGCCGTTTATGTTAATTGTGTTTTGTTTAGGATGACAACCAAGAGATGGCTTACCCATTTGATTCAAATAATGTTGAACTTCCACTTGACGGGAAATTTAATTTCTAAATTTATTACGTTTCTTAATACTTGTACAGAGCCTTTTTACCACGAATGGTGCTTATGTATAAATGAATTAAGTTGTTATAATTTTTTAAATTTTCATCAGATTTTAGTGCAGGTGTGTTCAGAACAATGTTTGTTTGGATGCTATCTGCTTTCACATCCAGATAATTCTACTGTAGTGCTAATTGATGGCAATTAAAATTTTTTTGTTATGGCTCAGTTCAAGTATTTCGTTCATGCATTTTAATAAAGCTTTAGGAGAATTCTTATCATTCTGCTTTGTAAACGTTTCTTCAATGTGACAACATATACATTCTCCACAAATATCTGAGCGAACATTACAACGTTTTAATTATTTTAATTAAATTTTCCAATATAAATGACTATTCAACTAATTTTCGAATTTTAGTATTAGCATATATTTCGTGACTGCTAGTTTCAAATGATGTAGTTTGTTTATAGTTTAATTACTTTATCTCGAGTTTAACCGGCAGCGTTCTGTACCTCATTTAAGAAGTTTTTCTATTTTAAAAACGCTGCATCCATTTTATTGTGAACATGTTACCGACAGTATATGTAGTTTGGTTTGGTATATTTCCAACATCTCGAGGTTCTTGGAATTGTAATTATGTATGCTAACGTTTTCTAGCATTTATACATTGTGTTTTCATAAATGCTGAAGAAGTTCGGAGACCCAATTTCAAGGAGCAGTCCCGTGCCCGACGAATATATTTTCTTTCAACATCCCAATTTTGAACATCGATATAAAATTATTTTTAGCATTTGCAGAAAGCTGGGAAGAATCAGAGTAAGCTTGTAATTTATGCTACAATATTTACGTTTGACACTAACAACTCAATGATCAACAATATCCCATCTGATTACCTTTAATACAACTAAAGGCAGGGAGCCATTCTAAATCCCCAGGCTTGTTCATTGCATTTTTAATCTAATTGGATTCCAATTGGATTTTCATTGCAAAAATTTTTACANATATCTAAAGCATCGATTATATTGATTCAACACCGATTCCTCGTGTTGATTTCACTTGACAATTACAATGGCGGAAATCTAGATCACACTATTCCTCATGTTGGTTTAATTTGACGTATTCAATATTGAAAGCGCTAACGTCAATCATTTACCTAACCTAATTAACACAGACCAGGTGTTTGCTGTAATTATTGCTGGTATTTAAGCGACAAGGCCAAATATTATAAAGAAAGCCCCAGAAATTTTGGGTAAAGAAACGCGGTTTACAAAGTGACATTAGTTTTTCATATCAATGTTGTATTCTTGCAGCATTAGTGGTGTAGTACACTATATAATATTTAGCGCTATTTTCTAAGGTAATATACATACATGTGTATATATAAATATATATATNAATATATTTTCTTTCAACATCCCAATTTTGAACATCGATATAAAATTATTTTTAGCATTTGCAGAAAGCTGGGAAGAATCAGAGTAAGCTTGTAATTTATGCTACAATATTTACGTTTGACACTAACAACTCAATGATCAACAATATCCCATCTGATTACCTTTAATACAACTAAAGGCAGGGAGCCATTCTAAATCCCCAGGCTTGTTCATTGCATTTTTAATCTAATTGGATTCCAATTGGATTTTCATTGCAAAAATTTTTACAAAAGTTTCCAAAATATCACAGCTTTTTTACAATGCGTTGTATATAGATCTGATAATATTCTGAATGTAATACGAAATATCATGGTAACTAATTGCAATGTTGACTCTTAATCCACAAAGCAAGTACGTTTTGCATAATTTTATTTGATTAGAATACAATATCTGGAAAAATTCGTTTATCATTGTGCTTTTGTATTCTAATCGGGCACCATAAGATAAAAGAATTTCTTAAAGCCATTTATGCCCCTTAATAAGGCCTTCATCGTAATTCTGTCACGATATCATATGCATATTTGTGATCTCACATTAGGCAGCATTCCAAATGGATAGTTGGCGCCATTTTATGACAATATATTATCAGTAGTTGTAGTATATTTTATATGCAAAACCTGAATAAATTATATTTTCCTTTTTCCTTAAGTATTCTAGTTTTCTTCCTAAAGGACGATGATTTACTGAGGAATGCCATACAATTAGTTGAAGTATCTCGCTACACTAACACCAGAGAGGGAATAGCCTTGTGGCAGGGCAATGATTTGACGATACGCACATGGGTCACCCATTAACATAGCACCGAATTCTGAAAGTATCCCAATAGAGCACCCATAAACATAAAATATGAATTGCTGCATTTTAAGCTGTGCTGTATTGTATATTGTATTTTCTGATAACTCAGAGTTCGCTCAGATGGGCAAAGTGCAGGTTAGGGTGTCCCAAAAAAACCCAAACTTCTCCGATTTTGCTATAACTTGGCATAAATTTGCATTTTGGTGGAAAAACATTTGTGCTGAAATATTTTTGAAATCCAATGTCGTTTGACGCCCTGGACTTGAGATTTAAGTTTTCGATATTGAGCTGCAGCTGAAAATAAGCCGAAAATCGCATATCTCAAAAACTACTTTACATAAAAACCTGGTTGATGGCTTATTCGAAGCAGAAGATATGATTTCCTATCTCACTTTAATACATTTATGCAGGCTAAATTCTCAAATATTCGAGATATTGCCCAAAAACACTTTTTTCCTACAATCGAGCTTTGCTTGCCACACTATGGTTTAAACTAAACAACTTCCTTCGACGTTATATAGTGCATAGCTGCCACCATCTTTTTCTATTTAGGATTTTATTTTGCAGGTTTTCTATTTAGATTTAGTGTTACTAAAAACTATGTAAAGAGTTAGGCAGAACGATTCCAGCTGTGGAGGTGTTCGCGTATGTTCTGATAGCATGAACACCTGCAATAAAGTTACATTTTGGCCATTTGACAAATCAGTATTGGATAGATTTTCATATTTGAAAAACAAGCCTCCTACCAATGAAGATGTGCTTTTGAGCTATTATTCCATTCACGAGCACATGCAGCTCTCTAGCAAGAGACAATCTACCCAAAGAGATGCAGCAAAACAAGCTGTGACCGAAGTTATTTCATGGTGGGTTAAATGTGGCTATCTATGTCAATCAGAGAATGCTTTAATTGCAAGACTGCTTAATCTTGACAAAAACCGAAAACATTTAAGCCAATACAACAACAAAATTTTAAAAGGTACAAAAAAGTTGACATCCTCGATGAAGCAAAAGCAAGATAAGTTCATCAACCAATCCAAACAAACATTTTGGGTTGTGACAAAGCAATATGAAGATTACCTCAAAGAGACTGCTGAAAGTACAACTAATTCTAGCTTAAAACAAAAGAGTTTGGAAGATCTAAAATTTTTGCTTAACATGAAAGAACCAAGCCGGAATGGGACAATTGGTGGACGTGACACAGAACTTCAAAGGCAAAAAAGCAAGACAACTGAAAGGAAAAACAGAAAAAGAAAATCAACTCAAAGAACAGAAACCCAAGTTTGGGAAGCTGCATACAGCTCCAGTAGTGATGAGAGCGAAAACAGAAGAGATGATGCACAAGATCCAACGTTTCAACCTTCCAAAAAAAGTAAAACAAAAATGAACACAATTACTTTGCACCTAAACAAAGAAACTATGAAAAAAGCAAGCCTAACAGCAGATATTCATGGACTGAGTGTTCGAAAACAGCTACGGTATACTGCTACTCTTCTAACTGCTGGTGGAGCTGATTTGGGTGAAGTGAACTTGTCAAGAAGTACAATACACAGAGACAAACATATTTCAAGAATTGAAGAAGCTGAAAAACTTAGACATGAAAATGAAAGCCTAATGTTAAACAATGATGGATACTGGGTCATACATTGGGATGGCAAAAGCTTAAAGCAGACAACCCATACTGGAGAAAACAAATGTGTTCTGGCGGTTGTTATAAATGCTCTTCATTCAGACCATGAAATTTTGTTAGATGTAATAAACATGAGTAATGATACTGGTTCCACAAGTGAAGCAAACAAGTTGTTACAATCACTAATCGATGCTAAAGTAAATTTTTCAAAAATTGTTGGATGTGTATTTGACACAACAGCAACCAATAGTGGACTTAACAAAGGAGTTGTGGTGCAATTACAATCCGCATTTGGACATCCCGTGTTTCAATTGGCTTGCCGTCACCACATTTTAGAACTAATTTGTGCATCAATTTGCAAAAACGTTTTTGGACAGGCTACCGAATCCCCACAAGAACCGCTTTTCAAACAGTTTGCTAAAAACTGGACTGCAATCAACAAATCAAGTTACGAAATATTTACATTTAAATCAAGACGACTTCAGAGGATCCAAGAATCAACTCTGCATTTTTTAAAAGATTGGATTACCAATGAAAAATCTTCTAGAGAAGATTACAAGGAAGTAGTTGAGCTGGCAATTCTGTTTCTAGGTGGAGCTAGCCACACTGCAACACCCTTTTCTTTTAAAGCTCCTGGTGCATTTCACCACGCAAGGTGGATGGCCAAATTAATATATACCTTCAAAATAGCTCTCTTCCACGGTCAACTTTTGGAAATTGGATCTTGCATATGTTTCTTATATTCTGACTAATAGAAAGATGTTACATCAACTACGCGGCTTGAATAAAAATACTCCAAATCATTGGGTTTAGTGGGCTGGAATTTTAGTGATGAGGCCATCTTCTAAATATGTTTCAGTCCTAAAAAATGCATCTATGCAGTGATGAGTTTCAAAATTTGTAAAACGCAGATAAAAAATTAATGCATGAAGCATTTTAATTGTTTCTCCCCGAATTTTAAAAAATCTGTCACACTCCCAGTTCAAAAATTTCTCCCAATCCCGCGGAGGGATTCCCGCAAGACTCTTAGAGGAGCATATTTAGAACTGAAACTACTTAGAAACAAACGGAGGTTGCCAGTATTGAGAGTGATGTTAATCGACTATAGGATCTCGTATTTTAGCCTCATTGCTGCCCAAAAATTTTTAAACTTAAATCAATGCATTTGTTCTGTAATAATTATTCATTGTGCATTCTCTAAGACTTTCTTTAAAATTCTGCATATTTTATTCTTACCATCGAAATTCAGGCCTTATCAGATACGCAGATGTATTGTACTCAAATATGTAAATACAAAAACATGTCATGTGTGTCGTATAGAAAATGTGGATTAGCAAATGTTTTGTAAATTTTAGAGTGGGAAACTTTTTAAAAATGGCAGTGGCACGTCGAAACATGTTAAATAAATGAAGCGTATCTTTTTTAAATTCATATATAAATTCAAGAATTTAGATTGGAATTCAATTGGATTCCAATTGGAAATTTCTAAAAATTTCCTATTGGATTGGACTGAAACATCTATCCAATGGGCAAGCCTGGAAATCCCATAAAGAAAGAGTAATAAAATGCACAAGACTAGGTAAATGGAAAACGAAGCTGCTGAATTAAACGGAAATACAAATGCATTCAATTTATTAAGAATGTTAGCAATGGCCTCATGTGCTAAGTTTTTGACAAATTGAAGCTACTTAGTGGTTAACTTTCTTGACGAAATTTTCATCAGTGTCAAAAATTGAATTATTCACTTTTAAGGAATGTTTATAGTTTGAATAAAAGCAATCAATATATTTCGCAAATAATTAGCATCGTTAGGAAATGTACCGCATTAATTGTTTTGTAAAATTGTATGTAATTATTTATTATGCAGAACTCAAGCTTAAATTTCACTGAAAGCAACTAAACCCATTATGCATTATCTTTGAGACCAACTTTGAATAAAAAGAGGATTATATTTTTTCGGCAAGACTTTTAATGAATTCATAGTTAATTACATCGTTTTGTAAAAATTTATTGCGGAAAATTGTGTCGATCGAAACTACTAGCGGATTATATTAATGATTATGTTGAGTCACTACTAACACCATTTCCCCAAACTTATAAAATTTATGCATGTAATAATTTTTCATAATTCTTACTCAATAAATTCTTGTAATTCATAATTTTGTATTGGTTTGATTTTGATTAGAATTCAATTCGTGTTTTTGAAAACGGTAATTTTACGAAATATATTACGTACTCCAATTTTAGATTTCTTTATAGTAAATAATTTTTGATGCTATTCAATTTTTTAGCCGCTTAGTTAACGCATTTGATCAACAGAATTAGAAAATTCAATTTCTTGAATTTGGTCTTCACATATTTCCTAGAAATTGTTAAACTTATTCATTTTTACTTTATGAAAACATTTTATTTTGTAGTAATTTTTATAATATAAACACTTATCACTACAAAATTTTGTTCCTAAATACTATACAAAATTACATCAATATGTAGCAAGCAAAAAATGTTCAACTACTTTTAAGCTGCTCCATTAAAATTTTAATTTTTACTGTAGTCTACGTTAATAATTTTAAAGCCTCTCCACAGATATTCTAATAATTCCCTCATGCAAAATTTGTATGAATCTTGTTTTAGTTTTAAAGTTTTTTAAGACTAGGATTTCCTCAGAATGAAGTACAAAAAGATATTGTATATATGTTAATAGGTGCGTTCAGACGAGAACCTTTTGATGCGCATCTTTTGATGAAAGTGCGTTCAGACGAGCATCTTTTTGATGTATGCTTTTTTGATGCATCTATCAAAATTTGGGAGCGTTCAGACGAGCGTCTTTTTGATGTATGCTAATTTGAACGATGTGCGTTCAGACGAGCATTATTTTGATGCGCGGACACTTGTTTATTCAGCAATTAAGTTTAATAGGAATTGTGTTTTTCTAGCACTGAGAAGATTATAATCAACACCTCAATTACTGATTCAAAACATTATAATCAAAAACGAATTTGAATGGATGTTTAATTCTATAGATATTNCTTTTTTGATGCATCTATCAAAATTTGGGAGCGTTCAGACGAGCGTCTTTTTGATGTATGCTAATTTGAACGATGTGCGTTCAGACGAGCATTATTTTGATGCACGGCCACTTGTTTATTCAGCAATTAAGTTTAATAGGAATTGTGTTTTTCTAGCACTGAGAAGATTATAATCAACACCTCAATTACTGATTCAAAACATTATAATCAAAAACGAATTTGAATGGATGTTTAATTCTATAGATATTGGTATACAATATTGCCTAGAATAAGTAATTAATTACCGATTGTTCAAAAAAACGAAATTACCTGTTTGAAGTTTGTAGAGCCCGGCGGTATACCGCTATATCATGACAATACCGAAAAATACTGATAACGTGGTATCTTGCCTAAAATTTTGATTGGTACAATATTTAAAAGTAGGCTGTGTATTGTGTGCAAGTCTGCGGGTCAATACTTGCTGTAAGAAAACTTGGCAAATTTCTGTTTGAGGCTTAAGATATAGCAGTTTAGAAAATTACAAAATTTATTAAGAAAATTCTATTAATAATACAGCTACAATTTTATGGCTGATTAGCCCACAAAATGTTGT
>CABFPE010000245.1:1050320-1071630 GCA_900660155.1 Hofstenia miamia
TGAGTTTCAATTTGAATTTAGGGTTATAGTAATTTTTCCATAGCCTGGGCGTCTGTAAACAAAAATATAATAATTCACACGACCTAGCTAATAAAAAAGTATCTTAGCTGTTGAAGTAGATCGCTAATGATGGTGGTGGTGACTTCAGAGTTAGAGCAATTTGCGGTGAATGTATTAGCAAGGCGGTGCATTGTTATAAAGTGCAGCAAGTGGGTGGTGCGGCAGGTTGCTAGCGAAAGGCGGCATAAATCGAGGTGCGAAACTTTCAAAGACTCTGTTATTTGTCGGCATAGCTTTGAGGAATTGAATTGTGCGACAAGATGGAGGCTCGAAGAAGGATTTAATGATGGATACAAATTTTCCAATTCCATTCTGTGAGAAATGAATGCCGTCTTTTGAAAAGAGACGAATGTTAACGACTTTTGGACCTAAACAAAACTGTGAAAATAATTTAAATACTGAAAATTTTAATTTTTCTGATAAGTTAGAAATAATTTTATTGACTTTTACTACTTCATTGTTGCCTTGAAGCAGGCTGTTGCAAAAAGGTGGGATTTCACTAAGAAAAATCTTAGTAGGACTAAAAATATGGTTAATTATTTTAATAAGATCAGTAAACTTAGCTTCGTAGTTGGTTGGGTTCTTGAGAATATCATTTCTTCCAATTTGTACGAAAACTGTTTTAACGATGTGCGTTCAGACGAGCATCTTTTTGACGTACATCAAATGATATACATCAAAAGGTTCTCGTCTGAACGCACCTTTAATTATTGGTTTCGAATTTTTTTATTTCGTTGTAATTGTTTTTTCTTTAACCAGTCCAATGTTTGTATTTCGAATTTCTTGATATTCTTGATATGATATATAACAACTACTACGTACAGTAGTTTTATTCTAGTACTGTGTTTTATTATTATCCTTTTGATGGTTATTTTTATATTAAACCAATTCGGGTTTATAGTATGATTATAGTTTACTCATAAACTGAATTCGAGATCAAAACCTTTTACGTGTTAAGTTAAAAAAAACTAAAAATTTTCTTTAAAAATCTGTCTGGTTAATCATGGCTAGGATAACAATGACTATGCCTCTATCCGTCATTGAAATGGTGCTATATTAATTTACCAATGGCCTGAAAGGTTGATTATGTAATTTATGCGATTTTTTTATGTGTGAGTTAATGACACGATTAAAATGAAATACATAATTATAAACATTTATCTGAATAAAGAGTCTTTTATCATACATCTTATAGTATTTGTTGTGGGGTTATTGAAGAAGTCAACAGACTAAATCAGTGGGTAAAACCAATATCCGGGTTCTGACCATACCCATAGAAATGTACATGGCCGGTTTGATCATGAGAAACCTCTGGCGCGCAGAATGCTGACCTGTGTTGAGGCTGATCAGCAGTGAAGCCGAAGGCCGATCTTCAGTTGAGAAGGTTGCACCCCTCCCGCTTTAGCCAACCAAATCTACTAACGGTGGTAGCTAAGAGAGCGCCTGTTGGCTGCTATGAAGATCCGAAATTATATTGGAGTACAAAACATCTAGTGAATAAAAGTCTCCATTTGAAAGGCATGTTGGATCATAACTACCTGTGAAGGCCTTATCTACACGATTTAATCGACCCTATTAAATCATGTAGTTAAGACGCAGCTCCAACTTTGTCAGGAATTTGTAGGATGCAAACCTTGTTCCGTCTTAACTACAAGATTTAATCGGCCCGACTTTTTAAATGTATACATTGAAATATATAACTGATACTGAATTTAATCTCAAAATTTCTTATAGTTTTTTTAAATAGCATCATTGGTGTAGCAAGGGAAAAACAAGAAGAATATGCCTCTCAAGAAGTCATTAAATACGAAAAAACTATTGGGGTCATATCGATGTTTACTTTGATTTATATAATTGTTAAAACTTTCAAATTGTTAGTTGTAACTTAACTACGCACATTTGGATTGGAGAAAGCTGAGTAGAAATTCATTGTTTCCGCATCACATCAAGGGACTTTCTAAGATTACAGCATCTACATGTATTAAATATATGATTTCAGAAAACGCGGCGTTCAAAATCATAATAGCATGTGAAAATACTTATTGCGTATGTTACCAATAATAATGAAATTGTAAGTTCAACGGTATTTATCGACAAGTGGTGGATTTGTAATTAAAGTCTTTGTTTTAATACGCTGTAATGTAATTCACCAAGCGTGAAAAAGAAATTTAATTATGTATATACAAGCATGGAGTCATTTTGCCAATGGGTGAAAACGTTGGAGCTGCCTCTTAACTACACGATTTAATCAGACCGATTAAATCATGTAACTAAGACGGAGCAAATTTACATTCCACAAATTCCTGACAAAGTTGTGTAAAAAAGTTGGAGCTGTGTCTTAACTACACGATTTAATCGGAGCAAATGTGCATTCACAAATTCCTGACAAAGTTGGGTGAAAAAGTTGGAGCTGCGTCTTAACTACACGATTTAATCGGAGCAAATGTGCATTCCACAAATTCCTGATAAAGTTGGGTGAAAAGTTGGAGCTGCGTCTTAACTACACGATTTAATCGGAGCAAATGTGCATTCCACAAATTCCTGACAAAGTTGGGTGAAAAAGTTGGAGCTGCGTCTTAACTACACGATTTAATCGGAGCAAATGTGCATTCCACAAATTCCTGACAAAGTTGGGTGAAAAAGTTGGAGCTGCGTCTTAACTACACGATTTAATCAGAGCAAATGTGCATTCCACAAATTCCTGACAAAGTTGGGTGAAAAAGTTGGAGCTGCGTCTTAACTACACGATTTAATCGGAGCAAATGTGCATTCCACAAATTCCTGACAAAGTTGGGTGAAAAAGTTGGAGCTGCGTCTTAACTACACGATTTAATCAGAGCAAATGTGCATTCCACAAATTCCTGACAAAGTTGGGTGAAAAAGTTGGAGCTGCGTCTTAACTACACGATTTAATCGGAGCAAATGTGCATTCCACAAATTCCTGACAAAGTTGGGTGAAAAAGTTGGAGCTGCGTCTTAACTACACGATTTAATCAGAGCAAATGTGCATTCCACAAATTCCTGACAAAGTTGGGTGAAAAAGTTGGAGCTGCGTCTTAACTACACGATTTAATCGGAGCAAATGTGCATTCCACAAATTCCTGACAAAGTTGGGTGAAAAAGTTGGAGCTGCGTCTTAACTACACGATTTAATCAGAGCAAATGTGCATTCCACAAATTCCTGACAAAGTTGGGTGAAAAAGTTGGAGCTGCGTCTTAACTACACGATTTAATCGGAGCAAATGTGCATTCCACAAATTCCTGACAAAGTTGGGTGAAAAAGTTGGAGCTGCGTCTTAACTACACGATTTAATCAGAGCAAATGTGCATTCCACAAATTCCTGACAAAGTTGGGTGAAAAAGTTGGAGCTGCGTCTTAACTACACGATTTAATCGGAGCAAATGTGCATTCCACAAATTCCTGACAAAGTTGGGTGAAAAAGTTGGAGCTGCGTCTTAACTACACGATTTAATCAGAGCAAATGTGCATTCCACAAATTCCTGACAAAGTTGGGTGAAAAAGTTGGAGCTGCGTCTTAACTACACGATTTAATCGGAGCAAATGTGCATTCCACAAATTCCTGACAAAGTTGGGTGAAAAAGTTGGAGCTGCGTCTTAACTACACGATTTAATCAGAGCAAATGTGCATTCCACAAATTCCTGACAAAGTTGGGTGAAAAAGTTGGAGCTGCGTCTTAACTACACGATTTAATCGGAGCAAATGTGCATTCCACAAATTCCTGACAAAGTTGGGTGAAAAAGTTGGAGCTGCGTCTTAACTACACGATTTAATCGGAGCAAATGTGCATTCCACAAATTCCTGACAAAGTTGGAGCTGTGTCTTAACTACACGATTTAATCGTGTAGTTAAGACAGGCCTTGACACAGCAAAGCTGCTTCACAGGAAGGCACAGCAAGCCCTAAACTTAGCCTATCTCATAGGGCAGAGACAGAGTTTCCTTTCTGTATGACTGCTCTATGAGACGCACCCAACTGATGCCAGTAGCAGTCTTGCTGACAGTTTTTCCACAGTGCCGCTGTCTGTCTACCCGAAAACTGAGCAGACAGGCTTCCCGACCGTTACCGCCCCCATATGCACAATTTACCTATGGTGGCACCTTCTGTACCCTGGTTTTAACGTCTGATGTGGGTACGGGTCTCCGCACACCGACGCCCCCTCTGAGTTATCGCATTACCAAGGAACCACCGCGAGGAGGTTCTCTTTGGGAAATTTTAGGCAAAGCCTTTATTGTTCCCTTTATAGTATACCTTTTTTCACACACATGGAATCATGACCTAAGCGATGTCATTTTAGGAATCACAATATTGTTTCACCATTACGTAAGTAATATGCTGGTACCTGCTGATGGAAATATATACATGTAAATTATTTAGTGCGTGATTTGAATGTGATGACAAGAAAAGGACATGTATACATAAAGGGAAACTCTTTGATAATCGCAGTCGCATGCAGAAATGATGCTTTTCTTTTTAAATTGATGCATAAACTCAACAATTTGGAATTACGAGAGACATCAAAGTAGTATTATTCAAATTTTCTAAAATTACATAAAGAAATTTTGACAAAGGCAAAGAATTTATCTAGATAGCAAATAAATTTTGAAATTAAACTGGCTTACAACAGTAGACATGAATTATCATCATCTTTACCTCTACATCAAATAAATATAAATACTAAACAGTGCAAGCTTATTGACCAGGTTCAGAAAAGACTAAAGACTAAAGTAATACAATACTAATCAGCTTTCAAGCATAAGTGTCTGAAAATAATGTAACAAGCACTAGGTAATTTTAAATGTAGATTATTCATTCTTGTATTCTGGTTATAAGTTGATGTAAGAGCCAAATAGTTTTGCTGTCACAGCTGTAATAATGGGGTGCTTAAACTGAAAGGTAGAGAAATCAAGTTCACCTCAAATGTAAAAACAGATTTTAATCATACAATGAACATTTTTTGAAATAATGCAAAAATATGAATGTTTCTTTGAGTACAAATGTTCCAAGGATTTATTAACATTAGGGAGGTTGGTGTCCTTTTAATTGGCCAAACCGTTTTTTCATATTTTCAAAAAAATTCGCTAAGCTTATTAAAAGATTATGAAATCGGCGCTAGAGCCATCACGAACACATCTTTTGGCGAACATGCTTTAATTTAAATTTGAAAATTTGTACTAAAATGCATTTTGTTGTTTTTAAGTTGTAAGCATGTTTTTCAAGAAACATGAACAATTTGAAGAATTTCCTAACCGTTTAAAGTTAAAATAATGCATTCGTCTTCTTTTTTCTAAAATTTTACTTAATTTAAATTTATATATATATAGGTAATAGTCATTCTTTTAATAATGTAAGATCTACAGCTATAATATTTTCAACACCGATTTATCGCCAACCTGCTTAGCGCTGAAGTTTGTACAAAGAGTGGCGCTAAATCTGGACTATACAGTATTTGTAATATATTAATATTGTGTACACTAGAAGCAACAAATGGAAAAAGCCAGTATTTTCGAAAAGTTTCAAACAATTATGTAATACGTTTTATATTATTATATGAATTTTTCAAAAAAATTTTAGGATATTTTTTTGTATCCAAAATTGTACACCTTCCTCAATGCAACTGCATTCTATTATTAAAAGCTTTTCAAAGAGCTCATTATTATAGATTCAATATTTGCAATAGATATTTAAATTATAAGTTCATACTTAAATATATTAAAATTTTCTAAAATGCAACAATTATAATAATTATTAAAATAGCGTATTCAATAATAAAGTAAACAATTATTCCTTTAAAATCTAAGCTATGTCTACAACGGGTAAAACATTTCGGACCAACCTAACCCGACAGTGATTATACATTGACCCAATAGTCTTACCCCAGAATATATTTGATATGCCAATGACCAAATCAAAAATTATGCTAACAATTATATAAAAATTTAGAACATAGTATAATAGTAAGAAAACGATATTTTCACCGTTTGCTAATTTTTATATAAGTAATTGATGTCACCAATATTGAATGACGCGATTTAACCCTTTCGCGCAAATAAGATTACAAAGCATAACAGTTTTTAAAATTCTATTTTCTAATTGAAATATATTACTAAAAACGATTATAATGCAAAAAATTATTGAAATGACAATGGATCTTTGTTTTTCGAGACTGGATTTCTAGAAAGCCGTTAAAGGTAAAAAGTCTGCCCAATTAAAAATACATAATTTTTTGAAATTTATTTGATATCTATTATTGAAAACATAACCACATGTACATAGTTTTTATGAACTAAATTTAGTATTGATTTATTTTTTTGCCTAGATCAATGTAACACAAAAAAGTTAATAGTGGTTTTTCTATTATACTTAATCAACAAAATAGCAAAAACTTGTTTTGTGCATTTGATGATTGTGCTTTGAGTATGTAAATAGCATGATTTTATATAATTAACTAGTTAAGAAATATATTGCTATTGCAATTTTTCATTAAAAATTTAAAATATATTCTCGAACATACAAGAATCTGGCAGTCCAACCAAATATATGTAGTTTTGATTAAGAAATTTAGGGCTAGTGTCAAAAATATGAAGTCATGTCTTGTTAGAAATACATATCAAAAAACTTTTCCAAGATTGTACTTATCTCATATAAGGTCTTTCTAGACCCATACTATAATAAATTGTATTGCTGAAATACGTATTAATATTTTTATCCAATATTTGGGATGCTGTTTCCTGATATCATTTTTGAATAATTGCATTTATTTATACGCTGATATGATTTCTCCCGAGCGGTTGGTCCTGCTGAGCTCTCTGTCCTAGGCTCACTCGGTAGTGAGCAGAATCACATCTGCTAAACTTCTAGCTTCCTTCAACCATCTATCAAAGAAAGAGCTTTAACCATTGCACAGCTTACTCCACACCGTTCTCGCACACAAAAAAAGGAGGTTCCGCTGATCAAAACTCCAGAGAAAGATGAATCGACGCAAGTTTCACTACCTAAAAAACCGTCGCAACATCAACAATCATCACAAATTTATCCGCCTCCTCAAAAACGCCGCACCATACGACTACGAACAGATGCAGGTATGCTTATTTTAGGAACCTCCATGTACCGATACCTAAAAGCACCCGCCCGAACTAAAGAAAAACACAGTTGCCGTACATTCATTTCCCAAAGCAACCATAGAAGACATTACAAAAACAATTAAAGAATACACGCCATCAGACATCATTAAAAAATACTCGTTACCGTTGGAAGAAATGATGTAATGCAACACAAATCAGAGTACTCTATTTTATTTAAAAATTTAATTAACGCTGTAAAACATATTTTTAGGTCCACTGGAACTTTTGTAGGAGAAGTCGCCCCGTTTCCAGATGATAACACATTGAATAAAAAGATTCAAGAACTTAATTTTCTTATCCACCAAAACGCGAAAATTTTAGGGCATACCGTTTTTAACAAGTTTCAATCTTTTTATTTAGGACATAACATCAACTGTAAATTATTTGCACAGGATGGTATCAATTTCTCTAGAAAAGGTTACTCAACACTAGCGCGCAAGACTAAAGAATTCTTAGATGAAACACCGCCTCGTACTCAATGCTATTACAGCACTGCACCGCCACGTTTCAACCGCCTTGCCGTCACCTTCACGTCATGCACCCTAACCCCACCCTTAGTGCCAATCGGCACACTTCTTCACACTAGCAGATATTCACAAGCTAAGGTTTTTCCTAACTTTTAACAATGTCTTGTAAATATTTATATTTTGTGCATTTACTAACGACGCTCAGGCTATGGAAATTTCATCATCTAAGTGCTAAAAATAATTTTCATCCAAAATTGGTAATTCTTCTATTGTTAATTAACCTATTTTTGGTGATTAAAAAGTATGAAATTATGCTTGTTTTGAATATAAAAAAAGAACATTATGCTACTATAAATTAATTCAATATTCTTCTGTAAACCAACAAAAACCTCTACATCGTGTTTATCAGCTTTAAAAAATTACTAAGTATTTCAATGTTTTTCTTCTTATTATTAATTTTTCATGGCATTAAAAAGAACCCTGGCCCGATTTTAGATTATGATACTAATTTCGAAAAATTGAATACAAAAAATAATATATAAATACATATAAATTTTCAAAACGTGTCAATAACAATTTTGAATTTAAGCAATTTATGTCCAATTTTAAAAATGATGTTATTCTAGGAATCTCGGAAACCTGGTTGTCAAACAAAGACTTCGATGATTGTTGGTCTTTCAATAAATCATTTTGTTGGTTAGAAAAGATAGGCAAACTAATAATCTATTAGGAAAATCGAGTGGTGGAGGATTCTCATTATTAATACCAAAAAATTTCAAACCTAAATTACGCGAAGATATAAAGTGTAGTGACGTATCTAAATTTGAAAACTTATGCTAGAAATATCAACTCCTTTATAAAATGCTACATATAAAAAACAAGTGATAAATGTTTCTTAATCTCCGCACAGAAAATATTCGAATTATTTCATTGAGCAATTGAAAAATGAATTGGTTTTAGCTGTTTTTGAAAATAAAGACATTGTTTTGTTATTTGGACCAAAAAGAACGCGATAAAATTGACATTTTACTAAATATGTTTAATCTGAATATTTTTAATAAAATTACGCCGTCAAGGGTCACTGCAACGAGTAGCACGCTTATTGATTACTTTATAGTGTCAGATAATGATTTTTCAAAACTTACATATTGCATTACTTCTATAACTTTATAAAAATGAAACCAGTAAATTTAATAGTTAGGAAATGGGCCACAATTGGGAAAGAAATAATCATGATGTTGAAAAACTAATATTATTCTGACTAGAAAAATGGGATGAAGTGTATTATGCACAAGATACTAATTCCATGATGGAAAATTTTATTTCAATTTTTGAAAAACACCTTAATATTTTCTGTCCAGAAAAATTTTAAGAATTCTTCCGCTAAATATAACAAATCTAAACCTTGGTTAACTGATTTATGCAAAAAATTGATTTTTGAAAAGAACAACGCTTTTAAAAAGATCTCATTGACAAAATATAGTGAAAATTTCTTAGCTTATAAAAAAGCAAGAAATTTATCAAATATTGAAAATTGTAAATCTTTTAATAAATATATTAAAAATGAATTCAAAATTTCACCAAACCAAATGTCCAAATGAAGCTCATTCATGAAATTGCTAACATTTGAAAATCTAAATCTACAATCATTGAAGAGATTAGAGACTTTGATAGGAACTCATTTACAAATGATTTTGATGTTACTAATGTATTAAACGAAACCTTTGTTAACTTGGGAAAATTTGAAGGACCCTATAGCAAATATTAATCACCAAATATTAATAATAAAATACCCCAATTCATTTTTTGTTTTTCAACTAAGTACGAAATGATTAAGCAATTAATTAACTAAAACCCAATAAATCTATTGGTCCAACTAAAATTCCTTCCTGCCTCTATAATTGCTGAACTTCTAAATTTCATCTTCAATGAAACCTTAAAACAGAACAACTTTCCAAATTATTTGAAACAAGCATATATTACTCCGTTTTTTAAAAAAAGATGTAACTTTAGCTATTAATTATAGGCCGATCTCAATTACTTCGCAAATAAGTAAAATTTTCGAACGACTCTTACATAATCAAATTAGTGACCACCTTTCAAAACCGCAATTAATGTAAAAAACACAATTTGGATTCTGCAAGAATTTTTTATTTGATGATGCTCTTTTGTATGCTACTGAAAATTGGCGATCATCTCTTGACTCTGACCAATTTTTTGCAGTGGCCTGTCTCGATCTTCCAAAAGATTTTGACTCTATTAATCACAATATCTTATATATGAATTTAGAAAAGCTAGGTTTTTCTGAAAGTAGCGTTAAATTAATACTTTCTCTAATTGGCTATCTTTAAAAAACAGAGTACCGCAAAGTACCATTCTTGGACGGGTACTTTTTAACATATATGTAAACGACATGCAACAATATATGAAATGTCAATTGATTCTATACGCCGATGATACATACATGCATATTTTAGTGGAAATACATCATTAAATCAAGCAATAAATAATGTAGAACAAATTGTGAAAAAATGAGTAAATATTTTAACATGTACTAATTGAACAACAACTGTTTTTACCCTTAGACATGTAACAGTTCAAATCTATCACGTCACAATGTAATAAGGAGTTTGATTGACATTTAAGTGTCCCTCCCGGTAGAGACCAAAATAATGTTGAGTCTCTGTAGAAATCTTTTCACCCAAGTCGACCCTTCTCCTCACTATCAAGAACAATTTTGTATGTCATTTGAACTTCTAGCTATAAATTTCGGGAAGAGAAAATATATTGTTTGCAAACAATAACATATTTTTAAGAAAAAAATTTCCAAACTTAGAATGGGAATGACTTATTTCCAAATGCAAGGATGAATTCTGGCCAAACATGGAACACAAATATTGGAATATTGGAAAAATTGAATACTGCAATTGAAAAAATTGGAACGAGCGATCTAAATGAGGAAATTTCGGATCCAAAAAATTTTAAAAATTTTTCCAATACCTCGGTCCAAGCCCGGGCTTGTCCTCCCCGATATATTGCATATGTCCATTTTCGATCTCAAGGCAGTGTTGAATCATTTAAAATTTTCTATTAGCATTTGAAAAGAACAAATATATTTTGAGTCCATTTATATGTATGTTTTGAAGACTTATTTATATTTGGATCCGTTTCGGATCGAAAACTAAAATAATTTTAAAAATTCGGATCGGATCGGATCCGGATCAGGAATAAGATCCTAAAATGTTAGATTCGATTCCATCTCTGATTAGCATTGCCATTGGAAGTTTTCTTATTACAATTGTTCTTTTGAATTCGGTTCTGATTGCAGCCACACTCAGCAGCAGCATGAAGATTGTATTTGATTTATGCATTTGGATGCAGTCGTGTTCTTTTGGGGCCGCAATGCATCATCTTGCACTCCCATGAATATGACCCTAGTAGACACTTCAATTATTAAGTAAAACAACTAGAAAAATTATATATAATTCCAAAATTTTATTATTGTTCAAGTGCAAAAGAACTGATATACGTAGTCAAGAATTATTTTTAGAGGTAAGCAATAAACCTTGAAAATTTCGCTATAAGACACAATTGCTATCTTGAACGCATTTAAGCCAATTATGTTAGTTAATGAAATTTGATGAAGTGAACTGCATGTGAATATGAATTCCACTTAAAATTATTCAAACCTCAATTCTTTAGTTATTTAGATGGTATTAATCTTCGATGTATATTTTACTAATCCAATCAAAACCAATTTTTTACGCTATCCTACTAAATATCAATGCATTGCTGTTCGTTACACTATTTAGTATTCTAGTTTTGTGCGCTTTCATGAAGTATGAAGGTTATACGTTGTAGCATGCAGAATGCAGCAGATTCAACATCTTGCTTATAATCGCAAAAGTTTACATAAATTTTACATATAGGCGTATCAATTATTTGTATTAAAAGCCCACTAATTTACAAAACGTTTCCACTTTCCCTTTTTGATTAATAACTACATTAACGCAAAATTATAGATACAAATATGCAGAATTTTTGTAATTACTATTGATTAAATAGTATTTTCCAGCTAAATTATGTTTCGCTAATTGCTGCAATTACGATTAAAATGAAGCAATCAAGCAAATTCTTTAACTTAAAATTCAAATTCCTGCGTCAATATTTTGGTGGGAAATTTAGTATTGTAAATTAGAGAAGTACTGTTCTGGACAGATTAATAAGTCGATTTTTTTATCATGTCCGTGTTAGAAGACGTGACAAACATTGAAACTAATTTAAAAGAGCACGAAAGCAAGCCCGCTTTATTAGAAACCGGAGCTGGTGAACAGATTACTATTCAAACGAACAATGCACAGAAAAAGACGGCAGAAACAGAAGTTTTAAAATATACTGATAAATTATACATTCCAAAAAACTACAATCAAATTGAAGACACTGTTGAAAACAATGATGACCAACCTGAAGAAGTAAATGACTCCGAATTTTATGATGAAAAAACTGCTGTAGAACGTGAACCGATAGATTGCAATGAAGAGTTTTCGGCAATGGAAGCACAAGAAAATCTATTAAAGAGGGGTCGATTCATAGGAAGAAAATCTGTAAGAAAGCCAAACGTTGATCCGCCAATTTTTAAGAAAGAATCAGTCAGCTCTATAATCTCCAATCTAAAAGCTTCATCTGGAAATGCTACTCAAGGATTTGATGCTGGTCAAAATCAAATGTCATGGATGCAAAATGGCCAAAAATTTAAAAATCCAATACCACCCAAGTATGCTTCTAATATTAAACTAGCAAATGGAGTTGATATGGTGTATGAAAGCATTGTGAATTCTTCCGAAAAATCAGAGAAGCAATTAAACAGCAATGCTACGCCCTGGAACCAATACAAAGACTATTCTGATTTACCAAAATCATGGAAGGTTGGCTATGATGAAAAATCATCTCCTAATTTTGTTCCTGCAGCAGAGAATGGTAACGCAGAGACTTATGAAGTTGATTCAAACAACAATGGACAATGGGTTAATGACAGAGAAAGTGACACGATCTATGAAGAACAAGCTGATTATGTTAATAACGAATGGATTGGAGAAATTGACGGTAATTCTGTCAACATCATGCAACTAGAATTAACAGAAATTCGAAGACAAGTCAAGTATTTGCAAAAACTCCCCGAATTAGTAAAGAAAATGCAACGTGATATTCAAGAAATCACAAAGTCTACAAAAATAATTCAAAGAAATGTTTCGAAAGATCCCGAAGAAGAACCTGGAAGAGTTCAAGATGTTACAACTGCTAAGCATTCAGAAAGATTGGTGAATGTTCCTCAGGGTACAAAGATTTTGATCTTAAGCGATTCAATATGTTCTCGCATGAATGGCTACAAAATATCTAGTGATTTAAAAGTCTGCATTAAAAGCTATGGTGGTATGACAATCAGTGAAATGATCACGGTCATATCAACACTTGATGAAGATATCTGCTATGACATAGACTACATATTTTTTCATGTTGGAACAAATGATTTAGGATGCGAAGACATCCCTGGGGTAAAATCAGAATTTAAAATATTATTAAAGAAAGCGATGAAAATGTTTTCTAATGGCTTGATATTCGTTTCAGCAATTCTTCCGCGATTTGGCTCTTCCAGAGAATTAAAAGATCGAAAAGATTTAAATGATTTGCTTCAAATTCTAGGTCAAAAGTACAATCGTGTTCACTTTTTAGATACGTCGAATGAATTCATGGAATCGGATGGAACACTAAGAGGTGACTTATACAAAAGAGATTATACTCATTTAACATTAAAAGGAATGGGCGTGCTTGCAAGTGCATTTAAAGGCGTTATTGATTCTTACATTGAAGGCGATAATTTCAAGAAGGCAATAATTCCAGCTCCAATTCATTCGAACAGTGAAGCACAGATGTTGAACGCAGACATCACTCAAATCGATCCTTCAACTTCTCAGATATTTTATCCTCAACAAGGTTATGAAAACAATGAGAATATATGTGAAGGAGTCAACAGTTCCTACTCTAAGAATTACTCGTCCTACTCATATGGTGTGAACCCGAGAAAGCGAACCAGCGGGCGATACACTCAATATCGACGATAGTGGCTGAATTTGCTGACTCAGGAATTGATTCCTTAAACGATGATTAATTAAAAATATCTATATAAATATAGACTGTAAGAAAATAATACATCTATGTGAGGATGCTGTAATGTAGAAAGGAATTAATAGATTTCATGCATATTGATATAATAAATTATTTGTTATGGCTTTGTTCTTTTGCATACAAAATTTTCTATGATAATAATAATAATATCATTAAGATTCAAAAGCAATTTATTGCTACAATAAACTAGTACAAAAACTATAAACTACAAAACTACAAAAAGCTATTTACAAAAAATAATAAATATATATTATATTAAAATGTGTGTGTGTGTGTGTGAATTTTATACAAAATTTTCAAATGAATGTAGTGTATTATTGTCGCTAAGTAGGCATTGTCTATTAAAGAAGAATGTTCGCAATTTTTTGAAATTTTTTTCAAATATAATTTCTCTATTTAAGTTATTCCATAATTTAGTTGCTGTGTGGTGAAAACTATTAGAATGTTTATCCAAGCAGAAAAATGTTTGAGAACGTTCATTCAATTTAATATACTGTTTTAAAAACGAATTTGCGGCCTGGCGAAATTTGAATTTAAATAATATTGATAACATATGCATTTGAATTTGATAATAAGGAGATAATATTTTGAATTTTAATCGGTAATCGGATGCATTGTCATGTTTTGTGCAAAATTGAGTATTTTTAGTGACCAATTAAAAGTTTTAGACAGAAGGATGCGATGTTTTGAATAAATATTTGTAAAGAAGAGTGAGCAATATTGAAAGAGTGAAGGCAGAGTGCATTTATAATTGTTTGTGGTACGTATTTGAAATAATTCTGAGATGATAAAGATACTTAACTTCAGAAGCCATTTTTTAATTTAAGCCATGAAGAATTGTTTGAAATTTAAATAATTGTCAATTTCAACACCTAAATAGTTAATAGATTCGATTTGCTTTATTGGTACATTATTTAATTTAAGTTTTATGTTTTTTGTGGGATTTCTTTTTGTCTTAGGGGAAAATATTATAAATTGTTTTTTTCAATATTTATTTTCAATTGATTATATCAGTACTTATGAGACAGGTATCATCTGCATATTGTTAAATTTTACTGTTTCTTACCTGTTGATTTATGTCATTAACATAGATTGCAAATAGAATAGGTCCGAGCTCTGTGCCTTGTGGAACCCCACTGTCCGTCATAATATATTTTTATTTTTTACCATTAAGTATAACTCTTTGCTGTCGATTTGTAAGGAAAGTCATTATTAAGTTAACAGATTTGTTATCAAAGTTATAATATATTAATTTGTCCTTTAATATGTCAAAATTCATTGAGTTAATGCTTTGCTCAAATCAAGGAGTGCAACACAACTACATTTGCTTAGTGTTAAATTAGATTTTATTTGTTCTGATATTGATAAAATTGCATCTTGAGTGCTATAACTATTACGAAAACCAAATTGTTTTTTTGAAAGNCTTACATTGAAGGCGATAATTTCAAGAAGGCAATAATTCCAGCTCCAATTCATTCGAACTGTGAAGCACAGATGTTGAACGCAGACATCACTCAAATCGATCCTTCAACTTCTCAGATATTTTATCCTCAACAAGGTTATGAAAACAATGAGAATATATGTGAAGGAGTCAACAGTTCCTACTCTAACAATTACTCGTCCTACTCATATGGTGTGAACCCGAGAAAGCGAACCAGCGGGCGATACACTCAATATCGACGATAGTGGCTGAATTTGCTGTCTCAGGAATTGATTCCTTAAACGATGATTAATTAAAAATATCTATATAAATATAGACTGTAAGAAAATAATACATCTATGTGAGGATGCTGTAATGTAGAAAGGAATTAATAGATTTCATGCATATTGATATAATAAATTATTTGTTATGGCTTTGTTCTTTTGCATACAAAATTTTCTATGATAATAATAATAATATCATTAAGATTCAAAAGCAATTTATTGCTACAATAAACTAGTACAAAAACTATAAACTACAAAACTACAAAAAGCTATTTACAAAAAATAATAAATATATATTATATTAAAATGTGTGTGTGTGTGTGTGAATTTTATACAAAATTTTCAAATGAATGTAGTGTATTATTGTCGCTAAGTAGGCATTGTCTATTAAAGAAGAATGTTCGCAATTTTTTGAAATTTTTTTCAAATATAATTTCTCTATTTAAGTTATTCCATAATTTAGTTGCTGTGTGGTGAAAACTATTAGAATGTTTATCCAAGCAGAAAAATGTTTGAGAACGTTCATTCAATTTAATATACTGTTTTAAAAACGAATTTGCGGCCTGGCGAAATTTGAATTTAAATAATATTGATAACATATGCATTTGAATTTGATAATAAGGAGATAATATTTTGAATTTTAATCGGTAATCGGATGCATTGTCATGTTTTGTGCAAAATTGAGTATTTTTAGTGACCAATTAAAAGTTTTAGACAGAAGGATGCGATGTTTTGAATAAATATTTGTAAAGAAGAGTGAGCAATATTGAAAGAGTGAAGGCAGNATAAAATTGCATCTTGAGTGCTATAACTATTACGAAAACCAAATTGTTTTTTTGAAAGAATATTTTCAGATATCAAATATGCATTAATTTGATCATGCAATAATTTTTCGAATAGTTTACTAAAGGGATGGCCAATGCAAATGGGCCTATAATTTATTTATTTTCCAAGGAAAAAGCAGTATATAATTTTTTTACGCTCGCTTTAAATATTAGGATTTCTCCTATGCCTACAATTTAGGTGTCTGGATTCGGGATATCTCACCCAAAAGCTGGATACTCCCGACGAAATCGGAATAATTGGAGAGTTTGTATTATAGTACAGCCACGTAGGTCTAAGGCTGTGTTTGTAAATATAGCGGATTGATAACCACTTATATGTAACTAATGATTAACACTCTAGAAGAAATTGATTAAAGCTGATTTAACGATAATTGTAGCACAATTTTGTAGCAGTAAGCATTGTTTTCATACTTCTAGTATGTAAAACTAAGTGCGGTATTAAATTAGCCCAGCCTTCGTCTACTCTGGAAATGCTACTCATAACCTTTAATTTCAATAAATTCATTTGATACTAATCAATCTCAGAGTACATATAAAACATAGTAGTTGTGCAAATTGATGGCAATATGCAAAACGGAATTAACGCTTTTAAAAATCACTGCTTTTGCAAAAAACCCAAAATGTGTGGAAGAAATCACTAAATCTTTAGCATCTTCAGTTCTATTAATTTTATCGTAGTTGTCATAGGCGTTCAATCGAAGAGTTATCATTCGAAATACTTTTCACAATATGTCCTATTTTTCATTTTCATCTCCTATATTTTCCATTACATTTTTTTGTATTTTTAAATTTATTGTATTTATTTAGATTGGAGCAGCAATCAAGTGTATAGAAGAAGCATTCGATAAATTTGTAATTGAATCAATAAGATTTCAATTAACTGTTTATGAATTGAAAAGTTCAGGAACAGTTAAACATTACACTTTTTCATTTCTTTTACTTTTAGTAAATTATTATTTTAAAATATATATAATCACAAATTGTATTGAAATCAGTAAACAGTTTTTAAATTACATTAATAACATTCTCAATTTTCACTTGAGAATAATTACGTCATTTTAAACGTAATGAGCATTGGCCACAAGAGGGCTAAAAATATTTGTTAGCAATTTCTTGATATGTTAGATTTCTTAAATATATCCGGGAATTCATTATCAATAATGCATTGGTTAAATGCAAATAGTAGATATTCACTAAAGATATGAAAATGATGTTTAATAATAAAGATTGGAAGATTATAGGATGCCGTTGATTTATTTGTGTCTAAAGTTTTTATTATGGTTTCTAGTTCATTTGCATTTATGAGTCTAAAAGAAAAATATGTTCTCCTGGGAATTTATTAATATTTTTCTTTCTCTTATATTGGGGAAAATTGAAATTGCCAAGTTCCTTAAATGTTGTATTTAGGTGGTCTATTATTCATGTTGAATCGAAATCGAATATCGAGAAACTAACTAAATATCAATATCGATCGAAATACTTTAGTTTTTTACGATAAATTCGATACCACGAATTCTGCCATTTCTGAGAAATGTTTATTTACATTCTCCACTCTCGTGTATTAGTTCTGTGTATTATTATACTGGCTGCACAAGTTTGATTTATTACTATGCAATTTCAGAGTATTTGTGATTTGAAAAATGGAGCTTCATTTGGGAGCATTTTACAAAAGCCAACAACAACAAAGTGACTTGCAAATTATGCAACATAGAAATACCTTGGGTGCCACGACTGCCCACTATTTATGTTTTTTGAGAAGTTGTTTAAAATAAATTTCAATTCTTATTGTTTTGAAAAAATGTTTTAAATATCGTTTTGAAATTGAATATCGTAATTTTGATTGATTATCGCATCGATATCGATCGAACTTAAAAATAGCAATATCGCACACCTCAAATAATAATGGTAAGAATCAAATACATAAGAAATCTATAAACTATAGAACAGACTAGACTACTAGACAATTAGTGTTCATTGAGGAGCGCGGGTGCGATAACAACATTGACTTCACGCAAAATAGCGTTTGAATTGCTTACGACAAACATGGCTTTTTAGCAGCCATGAAAGACGTGAGAATCCCAGGTTAGCTTGGGTGATACTTTTTAAAACTATAGAACAGAGATTGGCATCGGGTACCCGACTTTAACCAACTCGACGCTTGGTATAATATAATGTTATAAATGAAGATTATTTAAGACTAAACAATTGGTGTTTAGAAAATAATGCGAAATTCAATAAGGAGAAATTTCAGTTGCTGCATCCTCTAATAACGTTAATCATATGCTTCAACTAAACTCCAATACTACAGTTAGTGCTTTAAACTCAGTTAAAGACTTGGGTATTATTATTACACACAATCTTAATTAGTCCACCCATGTTTATTCCAAATTCAAAACATGTAATCAAACATTTTTAAGCATTAAAAAACATTACCTTTATAATACCATTGTTTGTAACAAAAGAAGTATATACAATATACATAACTGCAATAAGATCAATCCATATTTATGGTTGTTTGGTATCCCAGCAAATGTGATATTTTTAGAATTGAAAATTTTCAAAAACGCTGTTCGAAAGGGATTTTGAATATTACGGACTATAAAAAGAGATTAATTGAACTGAATTTATTGCCACTTTCAATGCAATTTCAACTCATTGATCTTATTGAATTTAATAGTATGCTTAATAATATCATTGATTTCAATATCTTTGACGACGTTTACCTATATATTCCGAAACAAGGATTACGGCTCTATAATAAAACGCTTTTCAAGTGCAAAATTAACAAGAAGAGTAAAACAGATAATTTCTTCTGTAGCCGTAATACTAAATTAGCAAATTCCATCCATTTAAATACAAATATTGATATCTTTGATAGATTTTAAAAGTTAAAAGGCAATTAAAAAATTTATTTAAACAACAATTTATTGATTTATATGCATCTAATAATATTTGTAATCATTTTTTAGTGTGTAATTGTAACATATGCAATTCTAAGAATTTGCTTTATAAGAAATATTGCGTTTATTTTTGTTTAAAATTAATTTGTCAAATTTCTTTGCTTAATAAGCAATAAAGTCTTTTTGTATTGTCCTGTATTGTATCGTGTCGGTTTCAATCGCAATAATTTTAATTTGAGTCAGGTAAATGTCGGGTATGATAATCTGAATAAAATGCAATGTTTCATATTTATTTGTTTCCAATTCATGTACATTTTTTTATTGAGCAATATATGAATCAGATTAATTTTGGATGAAGTAAAATTGTTAATTTTATGACACTCATAGAAACGTGAGATATAGACCCAACTATTAACGAACGTGTTCGAATATATATCAATCAGAAGGTTTAAAACAAATGGGAACACGGTATAATCTCAACAATCTCTTCTATATTATATAGATAAATTAACCAAACCCAATGAGACACCGTCTCAATAGAACATTGCTCGAGGGTACAATATAAATTAAAGAGAAAACTCTCCTCTAACTCTTACTGCTTCTAAATCTTGGGATGTCCTTATAAGTTCAGAGGTTATAATTTCTTAAAAATTTTTCAAGAAACTATCAAACATTTCAAATATTCCTGAGCTGCTTAAAATGAACAACGAAACTACATTTCTAGCAATATATTTTTATATTTAGCTTAACAAAATCACAAATTGTGCAACCGAAATCAATGAAAAATCCGAATAGTTGTAAAGACTCATTGAAAATAAGCAAAAAATTCATTAATAACATTAACAGCAAAGTTAAACAATTAAAAACCCCGTCCGTTGTTTCATTAAAAACCTTGTAAAATATATAGTTGATATTGATGACACAATGCATTTGGTTCGAAGTTAAGTAAGCAAAATTTGCGAGGCAATGTGCATAGACTGCTTGAAGTGATATCATCCTTGGTTTTATTCGATTGTTACATTTTTATTAAATCTGAAAATCTTTTAACAACTTTTAGTAGTGTCATAATTGAAAAATAGGTAAATAAAAATTTAATAAAATTTTATATTTACGAATTGCTTGAAATTCTAGAAGGGATTTGTCCCTCCTCCCTAACTCCTGTAGCTAAGAGGCTGAATAGAAATGTGGTAAGATATAAACTTATATGCTAAGTATATATATATGTATACGCTTATTTATATTTGCGCTGTAGACACATTAGAATTTATTCTGCGCTGTATATTATGGGATTTTTTTGAAAAAAATTCGAAAATTTGAGAAAACTAATGTTGCACAAATGTGCATTGCAAGTGTCTAAATATCCATGCTAAAAATTATGAAAAATTGGAGTTCATCTAAAGACAGCATATCAGAAAGTGATTTTCTCTATCCAGCTGTCTTAAAAAGTGTGAATTGAGATGAATATGCTTTGAATTATTGTACAAAAATTGAAAACAAAGAAAAAAAATTGGAAAATTTTTTATATTTAATTATTAAGAAATTGATTTTGAATATAAAGTTCACAATCATAGCACATAATTAAAAAATACCACCAGCGAATATCATTAAAAAAGAATTTCTGTAATTTACTTCTGAGCATTCAAAGTTGAAATTTGCACCAATGATGTTAAGATAACATTAATTTTAAACATCATATTATTTATAATACAATTAGTAGTATGTCATTGCATTGTTATAGATCGGCAAGAATAAGGGCTTAGATATTGACCAACTCTGACTTAGACCTCGAAATGGTTTAAACTTATAAATCATTTATTTTGCCAATGAATATGATAATAAAATAAATATATTTCAATAAACAATCTGCATCTCTATTGGAAGTTAGCCCAATACAAATGAACTGCTAACCCTAGGATTGACATTCACTATTTGGTGGAGTTGGCAGTCAGCTTAGAAAGAAGTCTTTCTTGATTATCCACTACCTTTCTCAAAACACTATATATATATA
>CABFPE010000245.1:1078886-1098217 GCA_900660155.1 Hofstenia miamia
ATATATATATATATATATATATATATATATACGGGCTCTAGATAATAAGGGATTTGTATCCACCATCCGTACTTTCCGATTTTCCAGTATCAATGCTTCTTTGATGGAAAGCCAGAATAATTCATTTTATACAAAAATTTTTACATTGCGCATTCGGAAAAGGGGTGTAATGTATGAGTTTCACGTTTTTTCAAAAAAAAATTTGTTTTTTTGTATCCAGCGCTTGTAGATATTTTAAAATTTTGTATCCATATATATATATATATATATATATATATTCTTAAGAGAGATTCTATATAATAAACAAGATAAAGTCTATGAAACGCTATGAAGAACCAGTCGTATAAAAATTATTGCATGAATTAAGTGAAATAACAATGGTATAAGAGTATATTCTGGCAATGACCAAAATTAGCTTTGTTCATTAATAAATATCATGACAATAACTAATGCTCTTAATTTGAATTCAGAAACAACTCCACAAATTTATTATGTTTATCTCAACAAATTGGAATCATTATTAATATATGTCACCGTTGCATACATTCTTCAAGGATGTATACATCATTAGGCCTTAAGAAATAATTGTAGATTATTAGGCAAGAATTGCTAATTCAGCTTAGCTGTATAATCTTGTAAATAAAATTCTAGAATTTCACAATTAACCGTTGGACGCTGCATTATGCAATTATAAAATTTTCTAAAGCATTGATAACATAAAAAGCGTTATCTGAAAACGAAGCGCACTTTTTTTCTCTTAAAATTTAACAAAGCCAGAGAGAAGAAAATATATTGACAATATTCATCGCTTTTACAATAAAACAAAACCACACTTTGAGAATATATTTCGTTTTCTCACTGCGCATTATTTATACAAAAGAGGCGATTTTCTGTAAACCTCTTGGCAATGTCAGATCTGCAAGCAGTTCTTACAGATGTTAGCCATCTGATGAATATGGATAAGAACAATTCAATAGCAAGTAAGAGGATTATACTTCCAGATAGCAGCGTCCAGTGCGTCATGCAAAAATATCTAAATCAACGAGATGCTCTGACTTTCTCCAAAGTATTCTCTGATATATTTGGATATTCTTTGTTCAAGGAATTTTGTAAGCTTCATACCGATAATTTTGCATCAATTGAATTTTACGAAGAGATAATAGAGTATAGTTGCATTTCGAACTATCCCCAAAGACTAAAAAAGGCGAAAAAGATGTACTTACAGTATATTGCAGATCGGCTTCTAAGTGATAGCAATTCCTTTTCGGAAGTTGCCACACAATTCGTTCAAAGGAATTTGGTGAAAAATGGAGTTCCTTTAAACTTATTCTGTTATCATGAAAAAGAAATCTGCGAATATTTCCAAAATGTTTTATTCAAATTATTCATTAATTCTCCAAAATTTACAAGATACTGCCAGTGGAAGAACTTTGAATACAATCTTCAGCTATCAATAGATGACTTTGAACTACAGAGTGTTATTGGAAGAGGTGCATTCGCAACTGTCTATCAGTGCCGTAAAATCGACACTGGAAAGCTGTACGCGATGAAATGTTACAACAAAAAATTTTTAAAATCAAAGCGCAGTGAAATGTTGGCTTTAAATGAAAGGTTGATGCTCTCATTGTTGGATAGCAACTTTATCGTCTGCATGATTTACGCTTTTCACACAAATGGTTTACTTTGCATCATTTTGGAATTAATGGCAGGGAAAGATTTACAATCGTATTTAACTAAGAACGGGGTCCTTAGTGAAAAAACAATACGATTTTACGCTGAAGAGATCATTCTGGCACTTGTTCACTTGCATGAGAATTCCATAATTTACCGAGATCTAAAGCCGTCCAATGTTTATTTGAGTGAGAGCGGTCATGCTAAAATCTCTGATTTTGGATTAGCATGGAACAATGAAATTTGTAATCCAAATGCAACTGTGGGGACGTACGGATACATGGCTCCCGAGGTAACTCTTAAAGATCAATACTATGATCACACTGCTGATTGGTATTCCTTAGGGTGTACACTCTTTAAATTACGAAAAAGCTTTAGTCCACTGCGTTATTCAAAGCCTAATTCGGATGTCTGTTTAAAAGAAGTTGATCTGTCAGAGGATAGCTCCGAATTTCAAGATTTCATATCAGCACTTTTACAAAAAAGAGTGAAAGACAGAATTAAATATTGTGGAGGGAATGAAACCCGCAATTTGATGTCGCATGGATTTTTTCGAGGTGTAGATTGGGAATTAGTAAATCAACAGGCGATTTCCTCACCAATTCCATGCATGAACTCCCTACGAAAAACAAACTCACAGGACGCTCCAACTGACATCAATCAATCTGTGGATGTGAAAATTAATGGCGTTAAGCTTACTACTGCAGACCAAGAGCTATATAGGAATTTCCCCCTTGTCGTATCTAAAAGATGGCAAAATGAAGTTATGGAGAATGTGTTTGAAGCAGTCAATCTTGAAACTGATAAAAAGGAAGCCGTCAAATTGAAGACAAAGGTGGGATTCTCAAATGCCAATGATTGTATAATGTACGGCTATATGCATAAACAACAACCATTGTCAAATTGGCAAAAGATATCTTTCTATTTATTCTCAAATAGATTAGAATGGAGAGACGAAGAAGCAATTGAGAACGATAATTGCCTATTGACTCTCGAGCAGATTTCAACTGTCGAGGAAACTAAAAACAAGGACTTGAGATGTATTAAGGTTAACATACAAAAGGGAGTAAAAGTCATCAACGGGACAACAGATAAATTCATTTTGCTCCGTTGTGATTCTGAGCCGGAACACGTCCAATGGCTTTTTGAGTTAGATAAGGCGTTAAGAAGTGCAATGGAGTGGTTGAACAATATACCAAAACTGAAGAAACATTTGACGAATCAAAACGACAGTAGTGAAGACTTTTACGCAAAATAAAATCGTTAAGCAACGAATTCGTCAAAAATAATTAATTCAAACAACAAGTTAACAACACTAATTCACATTTGCCATAAACAAACTAAATCAGCTACCACAATGAGTGTGACATGGTTGCGTATTTCAATAAAAAGATCAAGTATTTTATTTTTATAATATATGTTACATTGTAGTTTTTGTTAAACATCTTAACCGACTAATGTATTAAACATGGAATCACAAAAATGGAGTAAATCACATTTTTCATTTGAATTATTGCAATTTAATTGTCAGATATTGCTAAATGATTTCCAATTTTTGTCGAATAGTAAAAAATAATTCACAAGCGAAATTGAACTATTCTTAAAAAAATTGTTGAATTCACAAACGCAATTTACTAGTGAAACAGATTTTTTTTCAGAAATTTTGTGGAATCCGCAAAAATTGACTAGCGAAATTAAATTCTCTTCCGAAATTTTTTATATAATTTCTCATGTATAATCTGAAATATTGATTTTGTACCATAGACATTAATTTAGAATGCCTACATTCAGCTGCATGCATCATCACTATATATTTTTACTTGTTCTTGGTTTACTTTAGTAAACATTGTTTAATAAATTTCTGCGTATTAAACTTGTCTGAAAGTCATTTTTGTGGACTCCACAAATTTTTTAAAAAAAGTTCAGTTTTATTAGATAATTTGAAACTTAAATTGAAATAATAAAAATAGATATTTGGTTGGTGTACAGTTTAGGAAATCTATTGAGAATGCGGATAGTTAGTTTAAAATTACAATTTCTTTCTAGGCCTATTAGAATCCAAACAAATAAACAGTTCTTCCAGGCGTCTCTGACATAGTAGTCGAACATGTAAAACATCTTATAGATAATCATTAACTGACATCATCAACGAGGTTTTTGTTCGGAGACAGAAAATGCTTATTTGCAGGATCCAGTATTTCCTTCTACATAATACTGAAAGATTATATCAATAATATTTGCACAATGCATCTCAAATACAAAGATAAATTTAACAAGGATGGAAGCAGATGTAAAAAAGAATATGAATTCTATTTTCAAGGATTCAATTGAACCGGTTTAATTTTTCTAGCTCTTCAAGAAATAGAAGCAGAAATATAAAAACCTGAAGAAGAACTAGATGCAAAGAAGTTTAGAGGAAAGGAGACGAAGCAAAAAAAACGAGGATAAACAATTGAAGAAGAAAAAGAAAAGTCTAGTAAAATATATAGTTAGGATAGGTACTTGTTAATTATATTGTGTTTTACACTATTATTACACATTTAAAATTGGCTGTTATCAGATGATATTTCTTAGCACGCAGCAAGACCTACTGTAACTACTGCTTAGCGATTTGCAATACAAAAAACCAAAATGAGCGATGTGTCACATAATATAGATAGCTAACGTCTAATTCCTCAGACTTTATCTAGTGGATCGCAGAATTTGTATTTGAATGTGTTTAGCAGCGTCCGTAAACAGAATTCGAATTCCAAAATCAAACTCACAAGGCTCTACTCCATACCTTAAGGAAATGAAAATGAAGTGCTAAATTTTCTGCATAAAGAAAGTTTGTTAATTTTTTATTGACTTCTTAATGAGATCATCGTGTGTTTATATCAAGGGCTTCTAAATATTTAAATAGATTTCAAGGAAAAGAACAATATATTGAAACAAATTATTTCATACACAGTTGTTAATTAGTTTCCCATTGAAACAAAATAAAAAATCATTTAAATTTATTTGTCTAGAATAAATTAAAAGGTTGCAAATAACAAATAAGTTCTAGGGTTCTTCTGAATTTTTTCTTTGGAGCAGGTGCAGCTCGCTTTGAAGCTTCTGAATTTGGAAGGACTTGACTACCATTTCAACTTGGATGAAACTCTCGTTTTTGAGTTTCTTTTCTTTCTAGTACATTGCCCCGGGTAATTGAATGTCTTTCACTCGTAACAGTATTTTTTGCTCGAATCGCATTCATTCTGTTGTCCCCATTATCAGACGATTACTTTATTCAAGTACGTGCAATCGTTTATGAAGTATGGCTGCTTGACTTTCTTAAACGGAGTTCCTGCAATTCCAAAGTAATAACTTTTGTTTGCACACCAAGGCATGATAATTGTTTCAATGTGCTAATGATGCCCAATCTTTGAACTGAAATTTTTTTTTGCAAAAGCAACCGCTTCATTTATGCACGCCTATAGCTGTCATCCAATTAGCACTAACAAGGGGAGTCGGCGATTGATGAAAGAGGCCAATGCGCGTAGTCAAGTCAGATTATCATCAATCAAATTCATTTATCAAATCAAAAAAATTGTAGATTAATATCCATTGTAGTTCACGTGCTATATTTTAAACTTTTTGATATGTTAGGAAATTAATTTCGTAATGGTTATAGCGCTCAAGATGCAATTTTATCAATATCAGAACAAATAAAATCTAATTTAACCCTAAACAAATGTAGTTGTGTTGCACTCCTTGATTTGAGCAAAGCTTTTAACTCTATGAACTTTGAAATATTAAGGCACAAATTAATATATTATAACTTTGATAAAAAATCTGTTAACTTAATAATGGCTTTCCTTAAAAATCGACAGCAATGAGTTATCCTTAATGGTAAAAAATCAAAGTATATTATGACGGACCGTGGGGTTCCACAGGGCACATTTCTCGGACCTTTCTATTTGCAATCTATGTTAATGACATAACTCAACAGGTAAAAAACAGTAAAATTTATCAATATGCGGATGATACCTGTCTTATAAATACTGATATAAACGCCTTTAATGCAACGAAAAATCTCCAATGTGAAATCGAAAATTTAACAAAATATTTCTCAAATAATCAATTAAAAGTAAATATTGAAATAACACAATTCATAATATTTTCCCCTAAGACAAACAGAAATCTCACAAAAAACATAGAACTTAAATTAAATAATGTACCAATAAAGCAAAGCGAATCTATTAACTATTTAGGTGTTGAAATTGACAATGATTTAAATTTCGAACAATTCTTCATGGCTAAAATTAAAAAATGGCTTCTGGAGTTAGGTATCTTTATCATCTCAAAAATATTTCAAATACGTACCACAACTAATTAATAAATGCACTCTGCCTTTCACACTTTCAATATTGCTCATTCCTCTTTACAAATATTAATTCAAAACATCGCATCCTTCTGTCTAAAACCTTTAATTGGTCAATAAAATACTCAATTTTGCACAAAAACATGACAATGCATCCGATTTCCGATTAAAATACAAAATATTATCTCCTTATTATCAAATTCAAATGCATATGTTATCAATATTATTTAAGTTCAAATTTGGTCAGCCCGCAATTTCGTTTTTAAAACAGTATATTAAATGTAGAGAACGTTCTCAAACATTTTTATGCTTGGATAAATGTTTTAATAGTTTTCACCACACGGCAACTAAATTATGGAATAACTTAAATAGAGAAATTATATTTGAAAAAAATTACAAAAAATTCAGAAAGAAATTGCGAACATTCCTCTTTAATAGACAATGCCTACTTAGCAACAATAATATACTATATTCATCTGAAAATTTTGTATAAAATGCACACACACACACACACACAACTCACACACATTTTAATATTATATATATTTATTATATTTGTAAATAGTTTTTTGTAGTTTAGTAGTTTATAATTTTTTGTACTAGTTTATTGTAGCAATAAATTGCTTTTGAATCTTATTATAAAAAATATTATGGTACAGCACACTGATGGTCGGTTATCGCAAGCTCTCATTAATTAAGTTAAAAAAGAAATTTTCAAAGGTATACAGGAATACAATGTTGCTGAAGAATATATACAATCTAAAGCCAAAACCTCTTTGCACAATTTTTTTCAGAAGCTTGATAAGGATTTGGTTTCAGAAGGCTTATTATGCCTATATAAGTTAGCAACAGAAAATTTCGAAAACAATTTTAGCTCTGAAAATTCAAATTCAAATGATTCTGTGTAATTGGAGAAGATTTTTCTACATAGCTTCAGCAAAGAATTGCTAGCACCTAAGTTNAAAAATATTTCAAATACGTACCACAACTAATTAATAAATGCACTCTGCCTTTCACACTTTCAATATTGCTCATTCCTCTTTACAAATATTAATTCAAAACATCGCATCCTTCTGTCNATACAATGTTGCTGAAGAATATATACAATCTAAAGCCAAAACCTCTTTGCACAATTTTTTTCAGAAGCTTGATAAGGATTTGGTTTCAGAAGGCTTATTATGCCTATATAAGTTAGCAACAGAAAATTTCGAAAACAATTTTAGCTCTGAAAATTCAAATTCAAATGATTCTGTGTAATTGGAGAAGATTTTTCTACATAGCTTCAGCAAAGAATTGCTAGCACCTAAGTTCAAAAAGAGCATTGCAAAAAATTTCAGGCCTCAGTACTTAATAAAAAACTACAAGTGTTGTTTTCACTCATATTCAGGCAAAAATATAGAAGAGATAAAAGATATTGCCTTGTCATATAAAGGAACAGCCATAAATACAAATTTCATCAACACTGGGATGATTGATGCCATAAACTCTCGTGAAGAAAAGTCAATAGATGTTGAAAAGTTTAGAACTGACATACTAGATTTACTAGAAGCAGTACTTCAAAAGTTTTCTCCTAAGAAATTGTGCTTCTAGAAATAGCACCTATAACCAAAGCAGAAGTCATTGAGAAAAATATATATATTTACTATTTCAATCACGTTCTAAATTAAATTGCACAAAGAAATCAGACTATTGGCATTATTAAAGTATTTGATAGATTTCTCTTTGGGGAGGAAAAATAATGAAATTAATTGTAAACTCATTGCCCATGATGGACTTTATCTATCAAAGTGGAGTCTTTCTCTTATAGTCAAAAAAATTAAACTGGTTTTTCAACATTATGAAACAACTAAAAAACCATCACAAAAGAGGAAAAGAGTGTCTTATCATCGCAAACCATATACCTCAGCACTGGCAAAACCTGGTGTAACATATAGAGATGCCACAAAGACAACACTAAATTTTCAAGAGGAGCAAACTAAACGGGATTAATTAAGGCACATTGTTGAAAGACTGCTATACCTTTAAATTAAAATAATGGATTCGAAAGGACATAAAAGGTACATCTAATTGTATTTATTTATCTTAATCTGTGCATGAATTAAAAATCTACAGCTCATCTACGTTGATGTAAACAGTGGCGCAGCCAATGGGGGGGGGCAAGTGCCGCCCCCGAAATTGAAGGACAAAAAAATTCTGAACAAAAGTTAAAAATGCCTTAATGCTGGAGTTGACATTGATATCACACTGTTTCTTCGCTGAAAGGGATAAAATTAATTTGTTTGCACATCCCACGACAATTCATCCCAGCCCTTTTTCATGTTTGCCAATTTAATTTTTGTCAAGGAATTTTTTATAAGGTAATAAAATTCTTTTCTATTTTCAGTGAATACTATGTCTATATCGATATATAGAGAATATAATTATAAATTAATTCAAATATGTTTCATATAATATAATTTGTTTGACATATATGAATAATCATAACCGTGATCTTGAATTAGATGCTAAAGATGTGCTAGATGAGCTCGTTCTAAAGAGCAACCGAAGATTGAATTTTTTATTACAGTGAACTACGTTTGAATTATGAATGTTGACTTGTCAGGTTTTGAAAATTACATCTTTCGTATGCGTTATTCTTGTTCAATTTAGCAATAGATTTTAACAATTAAATAAAAAGAGCATATGTATCAAAAATTTAATTTTATCAACATTCAAAATTAAAAAAAAATCTATTTTGTGCCCATACCGAAACGAAATCCTGGCTGCGCGCCTGGATGTAAATGAAGTTAAGCAGCATTCACTAAGTAAATTTAGAATAGATATTTTTTAATATTGTAAAATCCTCAAGCTGTTCTGCAATTTTACCTCAAAATTATTAATAAGGTTTAAGCTTCTCATGCCAGGTGATATAAAAACAAATCCAGGACCAAATATATTTGATTACCGCGATATCAGGAGCAATATAATCCCCTATAGGTGTAGACATAAATTAGTCTACCTTAATGCATGAAGCCTTTCAGCACAAAGAATTCAATTCATTCAACCAACTTGATGAAAATAGCATGTATTGTATAACAGAAACTTGCCTGAATTACTACCCAGTTGAAATTATGAATCTATGTGAATCAACTTTTTGTATTTTTAACAAAAATAGAGCCTCACATGGAGGAGGCTTATTATTGATACCCAAGAACCTGAAACCAATCAGATTTAGAAATGAATCATAATATTTTTGAGAGCATGTGGGTGCAAATTGACTTTGCCCTTGGTAATGATGGCTCACACATATTTTCTTAAATATATATGTTACTGTCTGAAAAAGTCATATAGGAAGGAATTTATTGACTACAAAATAGAAGAGGTACAAAATGCCAAAGATTCCAACGCAACAAATGCATTCATTCTGATAGACTATAATATAAATTATCCTAAAGGTTTTATACAATAATCTCATAATTGTATCATAAGTTATTTAATAGTTTGAGATTTCATATTATTTCCACATGCATTCTAGGATATCCTGCCATCTCGCCACCAACTCAAATAATAAGTCATTTACAAAATTATATATTTTCTATAACTTTTTAGGTGTATAGCTATATAAGAATGCGATTCCGTCTAGTTTCAACCCTATCTGATCAGCAATTTTTTGATTAATTAACAATTTTTTAGCATTTCCTAAATTTCCTGGCATCCCGGGAGCAACCCAAACACTAAGGCAAATACAGAATTTATATATTTTCTAAAAGTTTTTAATGGTAAACCTATATTAGGAAACGCTTCTGCTTAACTTCTAATTATAATTTTAATATTAAGTACAGTTTGAGTAAAATTATTTATGAAATAGTAGGGATAGTCTCTCATAGGAAGAAATTAGGTTCATTTTAATAATCTGAGAAATATTATCTTCAATTTCCCGCGTATGAAATTTGCTATGTTAATACATGAGTGTGAAAATGAAATAATAAATTCTGACGTTTCTTTATCATCTAGAAAAACATTTATGATCAATTCCTGTCAGGAAGGTTTTGTCTGGACATTTCACTATTACATATTATGTCGTTGATCTCTTAAAGAACTTGCTACGATTTTTAAAAATTTTATTCTCGACGTCGATTTTTCAATAGAAAAATTGAAAGTGTCTATTTCAAACACGTTTTACACCAAAACCGATATTAATCTATACAACCATCTTCGACGACTTATTGCTGACTAAGCCTTCTTGCTTAAATCGCGCTATTTCACTTTGTTGTAAAGCATGTAATGAACTTGCAAATTGAATTATCGCACAACACTTATTTTGAAGCAAATCAATTTAGTTTTCCTCCGCTTAGTGGCGTGTGCAATTAAAATGATTTAAATTTCTTGAGATGCGATTGGTTGCGAAGGGTTTTGAAGACGAGGAGATTGAAAATGAGAACAAGCAATCACCTGTGTGTGGAAACGAAAACTTAATATTGGGATTTTCCTTAATTGCATGTCATGAGTGAAAACCTCACTAACTTGATGTGAGAACTGAATTTTTACAGGTCGAAAAGATGACAAGGGAAGCAAATCTTAATCCTCCAAAGGAAGCTAATGCTACATCAGGCTGTGGATGGCGCTTGAATAAATGTGCATACGGATTAAAGGAATTCAATAGGGTTAAAAGATTTGCTGTTGAGTCTGGAATGGACGTATGTCCATGTGATCCTAGTCTATTTGTTTGGAAGTATAATGATGTTATTGATGGGGTTATGGCAATACATGTGGGTGACTTTTTCTGGGGTGGCAATTGCTTATTTAAAAAAAATATAATGTCAAAATTTTGCAATACATTCAATGTTGGTTGAGGAGAAACTAACAATTTTAAATTCAAGTTTTTGAAAAAGAGGCACTATATTTTTGGGGCAAAACGAATGTGTAGTTGGCCTAGATGAGATAAGATTTGATGGGTCGAAACAAACTACTTTAACTACTTTTCAATTAAAATACTTTCGCGTAACCTTGGGACAAATTCAATGGGTTGCTGGACAAACCCAACCCGATTGCATGTTTCAAGTATTTGCCTTTTCTGATTGTCTAAAAAATGTAACGGGACAACATGTACTTGAACTGAATAAAATTATTCGACAATTAAAATATGACCGAAACTTGCTTTATACTTTAAAAAATATTGGGCATATGTCAAAACTTAAATTTATTGTATTTTCTGATGCGGCATTGGTAATCTACGAGATGGCGGTTCCCAGCAGGGTGGGAAACGGGTCACTTTTTTTTACACCTGACCCGGCTTGTTTGCTATTGACCCGGGACCTGAACCAGGCCATTTAACAGTGCTCGTTACATGACCCGTCTAAGCCTTCCCGTTACCCAACGCCATTAAAGAAGGATACTAGCATGATGAATACAAAAATTTCATTTAACATAAATAAATAAATGCAATACAAAAATAACTAAAATCCATTAATCTTTAGGAAGAATAAGAATTCAAATATTTTACTCCCTAAATTATTTTTTAAGTCTGTCAAAGTTCTTCGACCAACGCTAAAAAGCTTCCTTGCAAATATACCTAGAGATTGATGTTTATTTATTTTAAATAAATAAACCGATTACAGATTAAAATTAACTAATTATGATTATAGTTATATAATTATTACTGACATTTTCTTATTTTCGGAAAACATTATTAAAATTAACTAATTCATAATAATTGAATGATGCATTCAACCATTGAACTTCAATCACCTCAATTTAAATTGCAGTGAAAATATGTTTTAGGTACATAAACTTAAACATAGTAACTACATGTCTCACCTAACCGTATGCAGCCATTAGGAAGGCCGACTAAGGAACTATAATTCTCGTTGGCTGTAAGCATTAGTAAACTATATGCCCACATGCTCCACAGCTTTTGTCTGGCATTGATGAGCCCCCTTTGCAAGTAGCAGGCTCATAAATGCGTTCAACCAGCCTGCATCTTGTGCACATTACACAGTGTGAGCTTGTCTGGTTTACTGCTAATAACTGTTTCAGCCGCTAAAATAGTATAGAAATGTAGCCACTCCCAACGTTTTATTATTAATATAATGTATTATAGTAAATTGCTAGTAACGAGCAGTGGCGGCTCGTGCATACAAATGCTAGGCAAGCAAATATTTTTATATGACCTAATTAGTAAAAATAATAAACCATGAAAAATAATTTATATGCGAAAACCCTGAGGCGCATTACAAGAAATTATGCAAGTAATCGTAGTAGACTTAATTTAAATTAACAGTGATCTAATCGCTTATTGGTTTAACGAATTTATCAATGCAATATTTAAAAGCACTGTGGAATTTGAATATGAACTGAGAAAAGAGAAAAAAATGTTTTCCTTAACGAAATTTAAATAAATATTAATTTCTTCAAAAATAATACTTTAACATGTTTAAATAAGAATTTTTTATTAACCTAATATATATAATGAAGTTAAATAATATTAGTAATTACTAATAAAGTTCAAATTCACAAATAACGACAAAATATTTAATAAACAAATTGAAATAAATTCATCAGTGTGTAGATTACGTCAACCTAAATAATTAATCATTAAAAATTGAAATAGAAGTCTTATAATATCCAAGAATCTCAATAATAACAAACAAGATGAAGTAACTGATTACAGTCGACAAATGGTGATTATAACACAAATAACGTTATTTAAACAAATTACATTAAATTTTGTAAATGACCAAAAATAAATATTTCGTGTACAACAACATCCGCTTATTTTACTTATTTTAAATTTTTACATAGTTCAATTTATTTGTTGATCACCGAACTTACAAAAACAAATAACATAGCATTTTTTTCAGAAAAATATTTGTAACATTATTATTATAAAAATAAAATTAGTCCTGCGGTTCATTTAATAAAAAATTTTCAAAAAAAATTCCTAATAATGTCTGTAGTTTTTCTCCTCTAATTGGTTATGTTCTTGAATTTGTATAAATTTTCTTTAAACAGAAAAAAATCTTTCAGAAGACGCTGCTGAAAATCAAATAGTTTGTATTAAATCAAATATTTAGAAATTTCAGGCAAGAAAATTCATATCATGCATTTCAAGATATCGAATACGAGTTTTGTTCGGTTACAATTGAAGCCATGTCAATGATTGCTAACTTGAGATTAATTAGAAAGTTTTTTTAATATTAAGAAAATTGGAGTAAAAATTTAGAACAGAAAATGATAGCTGAGGCTAATCACATTAAAATTTCAATTGTTTAAGTTTTTAAAATAATATAATAACTCTATAAAACGACATTTGCATAGGGATGTGAAACTGGCCTCCATTTGCGTGCATATGACCACAATTTATTTCAAAATATATCATTCTTAATAAATTATCAGTTACATTTGATTTTTGAATTAATTAGTTGCACATTAGTAGAAAAAATTCGTATTCATTAACAATTGCTATAAATTTTCTTATTTCTTTCAAAGAAAAACAAATGGATGTATCATCATTTGATATACGTCAAAAAGATGCTCGTCTGAGCGCACATCGTTCAAATTGATGCACAAACAGATTGCATCTTTTTGACGTAGTTCAAAAGATGCTCGTCTAAACGCACATTATTCATTTGAACGATCAGTAATTAACGACTTTGTTTTTGTGACAGTTGTCTCAAAGTAGACGTGAGTCTTAAAATACGACGATTTTGAAGCTGAAATAGTTCAACTTCCACATGAACCCTGACGGTATTGAATTCTAAATGTTCCATTTTTTAACAAAAAGCAGTTATTCCTTTCAATGAAGCAATATTGGTATTTTACAAGTTATTGTACTGAATTGTCAATATATTTTACATGCGTGTATAACTAATTGAAATCACTTATAAACCAGAATTCCTGCATGTAATGAAGTTTAATTGCATTGTTCAATTGAATAATTACAAGGAAACTTTAAACAAATAATTTCGTTTGCTTGAAAAATCAGGAATTAACTACTTGGTCTTAACAATATTATATAACCATATCTATAGAATTATACATCCAATTAAATTAGTTTTTAATTTTGATGTTTTGAATCAGTAATTGAGGTGGTGATTATAAGCTTCCCAGTGATAGAAAAACACAATGACGGTTAAACTTAATTGATGATGTGGCCGTTCATTATAATAATGCTCGTCTGAACGCAATTTCATGAAATTTATGTACATCAAAAAAACGCTCGTCTGAGCGCTCCCAAATTTTAATAGATGAGTCAAAAAAGCATACATCAAAAAGATGCTCGTCTGAACGCACTTTCATCAAAAGATGCGCACCAAAAGATGCTCATCTGAACGCACTTTAAGCAACCTTACCTGACCTGATAAAATATTAGCCGACCGATCCATATTTAACCGTTATCTAGAAAATGTGTTGTTTGTTGAAAGTAACTAAAAAAGTCAAGCGACGAAGTACGCTCCATTGGAGACTTAAAAAATCTTTCACTAGATACTATAGTTGCACGAAGGGCAAGCACGTCGACAGCTAGCATAGTAAGAAAGAAGGGTCAATCTCATTACAATCAACAATATTGGTTGTTGTGTTTAATGCAGTTAATCTCCAAATGACCGATTTTGATGTGCTACACTACTATAATTTTTTATGCATTCAATTTACTTTTTAAAATGGAAAATATTTTATCAGGCTTTAACTGGAGTTCCTTTTATTCTGCTCTGACAATCACTTGTGGACTCAAATATAGCATAGTGTCTAAACCTATTGTAGTAGTTGTGTGGTTACGATTATATATATTACATAAGCCATACACGTTAACATATTGAACACTGTATGTACAAGAGACTAAACCTGGAAGTGGGTCAATTTTTAGACCCGACCCGTCTTCCTAAATTTGATCCTACTTGCTCATTGGGATGCATTGAAAAAATTTCTCATTTCAAAAATATTTGATATGCTTAAGAACAATTCGAAAACTAAAGGCAGAACATAATATACCGTACATATAATAGTGAGAAAACGAATACCCCCAGATCGACACATTTATGAAAATAGTCTGCACTCTAAACAGATATTGATATTTTTTGATGACAAAAAGTTTGACGGAACAAGCTAATTCATAAAAAATCTATTTTATGGAGAAAAACATGTGTTCAAGCGAGGCCTACTTAAATGTTTACAGTAGGTCTTGGGTTCAAAGCAAATTAGATTAACTTCAATGGAGATTCGGTTTTAAAACGGCTACATGTTATCAAAACAAACAAAAATATATGTTATCACATATAATTAGCTAGCCAGTCGTGGGCAAATTTTTATAGGTTGATATGCATCAGTTGTCATATGACAAAATGTTTTGTGTAACACATTGTAATTGAACGATTCAACATGGCCTGATTTAGAGACCTATTCCCCGACCCCATACAAAGTTGACAGAATTTTTATCTTCATTATTTTAAATACTATGATATTTAAAATTTGGTATTTCTTATTGTACTTTACACAGATTTATATATTACGAAAAAACATATATACGCATCAAACAAAAAAACAATAATGCTTTAATGTGTATATTATATATTACGACATTTAAAATTACGCATTCTTTTATAGACAGCAATACCCCAAATTAGTGTTCTGCGACCACGGCTTAGCCGTTAGCCGGCCACAAACACGACCAACAGCCGGTTATGGCGAAAGAGCCACGACCGCTTGTGGCAAAATATAACAGTCCACTATCATCACAAATGGTTGTATAGCTTAAGCAAAAAATTCACGCACTTGAGCCCACACTATCCCAAGTCAAACGGTTTAGCTGAAAGGGTGGTTGGCATTTTCAAAAAATCTATCATCAATTAGAAAATCTGTGTTTAGAATTCTTGCAATGCAAGAGAAATTCATTTTACTCCAGCACAACTGCTCTTTAGCAGTCATTTGTGAACTGACATTCCCTGACATGAAAACCTGTTCAAACCATCAGCAAAATGTCACAAGGAAATTAATCAACGTAATATAAAAATTCAAGGAGACATTAACTATACTATGACAAGTTTACAAAGTCATTAAGTGAATTGGGACATGAACAAAGAGTATTTCTAAAAGTCATGCAGCGGTTCGGCAAGATCATTAAAAAACTGTAAGAATCACGCTCATGTAAATTCTACTTGACAATAGCGAGTTTTTTGACAGAACAGGATCGACCTGAAAATCTTCGGAGGAAATCCCATTGCAATGATTTTTGCCCAAAGCTATTACAATGAATTTAGAGGCGAAAATCTTAACCAGGCATCAAATTCTGACCCTCAAAGTCCTCAATTAATTGAAGAGCCAGTTCTGTGACGGTCATTTAAGAATAAGGCATTTCCTGAAAGGTATGGAAGTTTNTTAAGTGAATTGGGACATGAACAAAGAGTATTTCTAAAAGTCATGCAGCGGTTCGGCAAGATCATTAAAAAACTGTAAGAATCACGCTCATGTAAATTCTACTTGACAATAGCGAGTTTTTTGACAGAACAGGATCGACCTGAAAATCTTCGGAGGAAATCCCATTGCAATGATTTTTGCCCAAAGCTATTACAATGAATTTAGAGGCGAAAATCTTAACCAGGCATCAAATTCTGACCCTCAAAGTCCTCAATTAATTGAAGAGCCAGTTCTGTGACGGTCATTTAAGAATAAGGCATTTCCTGAAAGGTATGGAAGTTTAATAAATTCCCAATCAATCGCATTTCATTGATCTACTCAGAAAAAGGAGAATGCAACAATCCCAAGCTTGACTGGCACTAGGAATAAAGACCATTAATGTGCACCTCATGTTTAGTACATAAGTGCAAAATGTTATATGCACCTATATATGTGCATCTATTTTAGTAAATTATCAATTCTTGCTTGTACATAACCTTACAATTATTTCATAATCAAATAGATTTAAGCAAGTATAATTTATTATCAAACACGCAATTTGGATTTCGCAAAAATTTCTCAACAAATAATCCACTATGAGATGCTATTGAAGAGTGGATAGCAATACTCGATTCTAAATTGTAGCTATTGCCTGATTAGATTTCTCAGAGGCCTTTGATTCTATTAATCAAATATACTAATTGAAAATCTATCTTACTTAGGATTTTCATGTAGTACAACTACAATGGACATTAAATATCTCAGTAAAAACCTCATCAAAAACTAAGCATTACCAAGGACAATTTCTAGTTGTCTTGGCATTACATTAGGCCAATTTTTTTTCCAAAACAACTTGTCGTATTGAATACCCTCCTAACATTCTTCAAACGGGTAAAAAACCTGCAACCTTATAATAAAGGGATTTACTCATTAACAGAGGTCAGGATAAAACTTTTTACATTTGTTCTGTATAAAACTTTACAAAATCCTTCATTAATGTCACCATTCGAACGTGGAATTCGCTATCTAAAGAAATTAAAAACATTGAAAAATTCAAATCCTTTAAAAGCATTGAAAAGATCTTCCTTAAGCAAAAATATAATTCGGATAAATCTTGGCTAAAATATAAATTTTATAACAATGACTATACCATAACTCATTATTAAAATACTACTATAGTAATTTATTCATAAGCTGGAAGAAATCTTTTTGAAATTATGTGATTTCTATATATATGTTTTGTGAATTTAATGATCAGTTATTCATTTTTTCAAATATTTCTTCCATTTTCTTTGTTAGATTTTGGCTTTCTTCCGAGGACATTTTCATGTATCTTTCACATGCTAAAAACAGTAGACTGCGTTTAATTCTGATTCTGACTTCTCAAGAAAGCCTGACATGTAAGATGTATCAGCACTATCACCAGTCACCATACCAGAATAAAAATAACTAAAATTTTCCAGTGGCGCTTTCAATTTGACTTCGACCTGGTGGTTTTCTGTGTTGCTTTTTGAAATAGGTTTAATAAACAAAAAATGTTGTTTTCAATTAAAAAGTTTGTGGAAGACAGTAAGACACACATATTTTAAGCTTGATCATAAAAATATCGACATAGGTTGTAATAAATTTTAACAAAATGAAAATATGTATTACAAATGACATGAATGATTCAACTCTCAAATCAATCGTTGAACTAAAAAGAGTTTCCTGCGCGTTATGATTTTCCCACTATTGGAAATGATTTGGAGTTGCATAGTTGCTTTTCAATTCTGCATTCTTGCATGCGCAGATCAAAGATGCAAATACCCAAACAAAGAGAAAATCATTTGGAAAGCGACATATATCCAAGTGAACTTTATGCTTTATTGGGAAGAGTATGTAGAATACAAGCAACTCCATAAGGGCTGCTCCTTTACATACGAGTATTACCATGGTCATAATTTGACTTATTGGACATTTTTGACAGCAGAAGGGTATGGTAAATCTTTCTATCATAACCCATACTCTTGTGGAGTGAAAAAAAAACACTTAAATAAATTGAATAAAGAAATTGAATATCAATATGATGAAGATATCAATTGTGGCAAAGATAGAGTGGAAGTGTTTTCAATGGAAGATGGTGGATTATCTCAGGTCTTTAAGTGCAACTGTTCCATTTATAGAACAAAAACCAGAGAAGAATACCTTTTGAAAGTCAAAGAGCCTCTTAAAATTCATAAAGAGCCTTTCGATTACAAAGTGCCAAAAAGATGTTTAGAAGATTTTAAAGAAGCCGACTTAAATTATTGTAACTAATGTAAAGCTTAGCTCATTTAGATGTTTTAACGTTGATATCAGTACATTAAAATATACATGTATGTATACTAAGTTAACTGCATTAATACAATGCAAACATCAATGTATATACTTCAAAAGTAATGCAAATCAACACAAAACAATAATAAGAGTCAACGCAAATTTATTGCTGTAAATAACTAGTACAAATTTTTTACAAAGTTTAAGCTACATGTATTTACAAAATAATAATAATAATAAGAGTCAAAGCAAATTTATTGCAGTAAATAAATGACAGTAAAAAAGCTACAAACTACAAATACATGTATATGTGTCTCCGATTGTATTTTGTCAATGTAAAAGTATGATTTTTAATTTTTTTCTAAATTTTTTGTAATTTTTTTCTATTCTTATCTCATTTTCTAAATCATTCCAAATATTAGAGGCTGCTCGGTGAAAACTAGGATAGCAAATACTGCTACAAATAAACTTATGTGATCGAAGATTTACTTTTAAGTAATTATCAAGAAAAGAAATTGATTGTCGGCCATATTTATACTTGAATAAAATTGAAGCTGCATGGAATTGTACTTGATATAGCGGGGATAATATATTATACTTTCGTCTGTATTCACTAACATGGTCATGCTTACGTGCAAAATTTAATGTTTTTAAT
>CABFPE010000246.1:22040-36222 GCA_900660155.1 Hofstenia miamia
TCTTGTAAAATATATTATGGGAGACTTCTTAAATCATAACATACAACATTCTTGTCAAAAAACTAAATTTTACCCTAAGAAGAACTATGACTTTAGAGGGGCCATGGAGTTTTGTAACCAGGATGCCAAAAGGAAGGGGACACAGTGGACCCACGGGGAGGGCCATGGTCCCCTGGCCCTCCCCTAGCCACGGCCTTTATCAAAACCTATCTGATGTATTTGGGAGTCTCATAAGCATGCCATTTCCTCTAATTTGCTTCAATAAATGGCGCACAGCAATTATAAATAGTACAGTTAATTGCAATATATTAAATTTATTAAAACCAGTTTTTAGCTATTTTGGATATATTTATGTTAGGAAAAAAGAAGATATTTTGACCTAATTTTTTATGAAAATTTTACTATGTTATTCTTATTAAGTACTATATATAGACTTAATAATCTTAATAACAAACAGTCTTAAAATTACTAAGATTATTATTTAAAATGATACTTAGTAAACTTACTAAAAATATTCTTAGGATTATTAAGATTGTTGTAGAATGCTAGTGCTTTGTAAGTTTAATAAGATTTTTATAGTATAAGGCTAAAAATAGTAAGATTAGTATTATTTTTCAACCTGGGATGTACTCTATAGGATAATGATTTTTTCGTAAGATGTTTTTAAGTGATAAAATTTATTGATAAATTTCTTCATAATTTGAACAATATCAAAGATCCTATGATTGAACCGTGGATGAATGATCTTTTATAGCTTATTGGAGATTGCTTTGAAATTCAAAACAAGATTTGTGTCTGTCTGTTTTCTAAAGTGTTTGTAATATAATGTCCATTTTTCGAATAATATTGACATTTAGAAAATGAAATTGCATATCTAAACTGTTGAATTTCTTTAGTATATTTTCTGCTACCTACTTATTTGTTACTAGGCGGAAAATATCATCCATGTACATGTATTTTGCATAATCTATGAATTTTATGTTATTGCGAAATTGTTGTTCAGTGCTAGATAAATATATTATTGCAAATGTTGGTCTTAGTGACCTTCCCATAGCTAATCCATCTTGTTGAACGCAGAAATTACCATTGAATAAAAAAGAAATCTGCAATGCTTTCAATGAAGTTTTTCTAAATTTTGGAAACTACAACGGTATGAATGCACCTTTTTGTCTTAAAACTAAATCAACTTCACCTTTTTTCTCCTTTTGTTTTACAACTAAATATGAAATCATAAAGTCGATACATTGTTTAGAAAACAAATCCTGCGGACTGTCTTTAATACCAACTTGGTTTCTAAAAGTCACAGCCAACTTAATAGTTGAACCAATTTTTTTACATTTTAAAGATCTGTATAAGACATTCCTTTTTTCCACACGAATTAAAATTGGCAAGTGCAACGCCACTATTTAAAAAAGATGATCATGAAGATTGCCTAAATTATAGACCCATTTCAATCATCCCTCCAATCAGCGAAGTATTTGAACTATTTCTTTTTAATCAAATTAATGAGCATTTTTACAAACATGATCTTTACTCCAGAACACAACATGGTTTTCGTAAAGGTATTATTACCAGCAATGCCTTAGTACAAGCTATTGAAAAATGGAGAAAAACTATAGATGATAATGAATAATCAGCAGCAGCTTGCTTAGAACTTTCAAAAGCATTCGATTTGATTGATCATAGCATATTACTACAAAAAGTTAAATTTCAAGGTTTTTCTAAAGATAGTATGGCTCTCATTTCTAGTTACTTGTATAATCGTATGAAATGCGTAAAGCTTAATGAATCTTTTTCAGATTTGGTTTATACTAAAAATGTATATTATATATATTTTATTATATTTGTAAATAGCTTATTGTAGTTTATAGTTTTTTGTACTAGGTTCTTGTAGCAATAAATTGCTTTCGAATCTTATTATTATTATTATACTGGTTATATCAGAATATAATGTTAAGAACATGCTTTCTTTTTCAATTCTTTATATTGTGCAATTAAACTTACCATTGAGGAAAAAAAAACAAAGTTGGCCATTTCTGAATATTGAAAGACAAAAGAACAAATTTATGTAATCATGTTTCAACAAGCCAACTGATACAAATTTTGTAAATAACTACAATTCAAGCGTACCTCTTACATAATTCAATCATAAAATTTAAAGATATATTAAATATTCAACATTTGTAATTGATAGAATTATAAAAGAAAAACTAGAAAACTTACTACAAACGTCTTTAATATTGAATATCAAGGCATACAATCAATTAAATTACAAAAGGATATGAAAAGTATTACTCCATCATATTTAAAAACATGATTTATACCTAAAACCAATAAACTATCTAATTGGAATAGAGACCAAAACCAAGCTTAAAAACCTTTTCAACAACTTTGAATTTGCGAGTGTGTTTTCAGTAATCTCAATTGTATAGTTTTTAATACACTAATATTTACGTATTCTTTTATCACGGATATAGAAAATATTGGTTAACTTCTAGACCCATAAATAGACACCTTAGAGTTCTTGCTCATCTTTTCTTTCCAAAGTCAATCTTTTTGTCTTTGTGTGTCGTAATTACTTTTCCAAACTGCCTGATTATCAGCTGTTGTTTTTCCTTGACCATAAACTTTAGTTGTTAATGGCAGAATCTCATTCGTAAATTATTATTGTATTCGTGCAAATCTTTACCAATAACTTTAATAACATTTATACATATATATGTTACAGTACGATCGTGTAATAGCAAGTAAAATACTGTATAAGTCAGAAAATTCTGGCTTCATTATATTTCCATTGAGTTGTGAGTTGTTCTTCACTCTTGTCAGATATGCTTTTCATTATAATTTATTTATTGCTTTTCATCTACCAAAGATCTTATTGGCAAAATTGATTCAAGTTTAAAAAAATTTAACGTTTTTGATATTATATGCATTAAAAATATCAGCTTAAACATTATTGTCAAATTATATCTTAAATTCTATATTCAAATTTTATTTTACTTTCTAGTCTTCCTTAACAAATACTCTGAATTTTATTTTAAGTATTGCACATTTTCGATGTTTTGACTACGAAAAATTTTGTGTACTGTTCATATTTTGGAATACCTTTTTTATCTACTATCACGTTATTTTGAAGACTGTCCAATACATTTATTATTAAAATCCTATTTAATTAGATAAATGATATTAGATTCGATTGATTAAAATGAGATATTTAGTTCAATTTATTCTTTTATTATTTATTATATTTTTTATAATTTATAAATTATATATTAGACTGCAATATAACCCTTATTTATTGAGGCTAAGTAATTGAGTTTACATTTTTATTTTTTACTTACTACCTCAAAAAATTAATATCTGTGACTTAACTCAGTGTGCGTTGTTTAGATTACCAAGATTTGATTTTTTCTTTTTCATTTTCTGTCTGTTTTGATATATCTTTAACACTATCGGTAAGCCTTTTATAAAAGTAAATATCTACATGCAGGCTGTAATTTTTAGGTGAAATGCATTGCAGTTTATAAACTTCAAACATATAAAAATTTATTTACAGCTGAACCTTTAATTTCAACATTGTAATTAAATAATAATACGATCACACATAATTCAAAACATTTAATAAAAATTAACAACTGAAACTAACACATAAAGCAAAATTTACATTTAAAGTCAGTATTCTGTTGGCAAAGTATTGGAGCGCCTTTTAGAATCTAAAATATTTCTTGTATAAATAACTTCAATTCAGGATTTTACATTATATATATATATATATATATATATATAGGAATTTGTATATTTAAGTTCCTTTTAGTAAATTTAAATTTTTAGGAATAATATAATGGGAAATTAAGAGAGATAGTAAAATTATTAGTAACTAATTGAAGCTAGCATCCTACGTATACTGTAATGAATGAAGTAAATATTAAAAAATTATTTTATGTAAAATATTCAATTAAAAATTTAAAAAAATAATTGAGTTTTCTCTAATGGCACGCAAATTTACTGTGGTACATATCCAATGAAGCAATGTAAAATGGAACCTTTTATTTTCTAGCTTTTTTCATTACTGTTAATTATATAATAATGTAATTAGATATGAAAATATCACATCATTAGTAGCTCTTAATTATTGAAAACATTTTTAAAATACAAAACATAATTATTAGTAAGTTCATTTATAATATATGTATATCATTGCAGAAGGATCCAGAGTGAGGGATTAAGAGGTCCAACTTCCTTACCTAAATATGAAAAAGCGGTTTGTCTTTTTTAATGGACGCAGGCACAAAATAAATTAATTTGTGTAATCTTCTAAAAATTCTTAAATATTATTCTGCTGTGGTAACGCCATCTTTCGACATTATCAAGCTAAATTTTCTTGTATAAATTAAATTAGAAATCTACAAACGTAATTTGATTATAAAATAAATTAAATAGTGATGTAAATCCTACATGATATGTCATTGTTCAATTTTGATAGTAGGCTTTCCCTTTTAGTAGGTCTCTTTTAATCAAAAAGAAAATAATAACATAGTATATTTTTTCAATGAGTTTCCACCAAGGTATTATTTCCAAATCTATATGAACTAAATTGTTGATTCTTTTTGAGAACAGTCTTCTGGAGGCAAAATTAATTTGAATAAAAATGGTTTTTTCTTAAATGAATGGTTTTCTTCAAAAATACATGCTTAAAACACAACCTCGCATTTTACAAATTTTCTTATAAACGATAGCAATTTTCCAACATGACTTTCCAAGCTGTCAATTTGTAAAAATGATTCTTTATATAGCATTTTTGCGACACCTTAAAATTGTTTTGAGATAAAAATCTTAAATCAAATTTTTATAATTCATTATACTAAATGCCTTTTTGAAAAGAACTTAAGGATTTACACATTCACACTATAACTAAGAAATTTAAGCTAAAAAAGCAATTATACAAGAAATCCTCATCCCCATATTTGTACTACTGGATGTAAAATTTAATATTTACGAGTAACCTATAATACTAGAATTCGATACTTGACTATTTTTAAACCTTCTTTCGTTGAATATAAGACTTTGAGAACTAACATTTAAGCAAGTGTGAAATGTCAAATGAAATAATTAATTAGTAAGCACAGTGTAATGTTAAGCTCTAAATTTATGTATATGGAGTATTTGCAAAAGAAATATAATACATTCTGACAAGCGATATAAATCCAATAAAATGCATAATTTTAATTTTTATATTAATTGCGGAGCATAAAATCCAAAGTCAAATAAATCAATGGTTAGTTGAATTCTTAATTGAAAGTTGAAATCTGAGAGACAGGAAAATCGCTTATGTAAACAAAATTGCCACTCTGCACATGCTGTGGCAAATTTGAAGAAATTCATTGAAATAATACGGAATGGCTGTAAAATAAATCGGGCTGAGGTTAAATTCATTCCTGTTTCCCAGGAGAAAACAGTGTGCCAGTTTTTGAAGTGTTAACTCACTAATAAGATTTAGCGGGAGCTTGTTCAAACAATTCATTGAATTTCATTTATTTTACCAGATGACGTGTGATGTTAAGTACGTTCTTTCTTTAAAGAGAGAATTCCAAACTCACATTTACAACTAATTAAGTTCACAAGACATTCTCACAGTGAAATATAATGCGGAATTGTATTTCAATTTTCCGGCAAATCACCTATTGCACCTTAACATTGGAATTTATTATTTAGAGTGTTAGAGTTTTTCCAGCTTTCGGCTCACTTCGTACCAGACTTGTCGACGAGCCGAGCTGAACACAGCATTGGATATACAACGAGTCCAAAACGAGTCTATATTAAGCCAAGCAAATTTATAGTTCTGCTTTTTAAATTGTTTATGCAGATTTTCTTATTTTTCATTCAATATATCTTTTTCGTACTTATCTTAAATTGTTTATTAAACAATAGGAAGAGCTATGTAAAAAATATCGAGATAAGACGAACCTCATGGAATGGTTTCATGTGGTGAGTCGAGTCGAGCCGATCCGACCGAGATTGAAAATTTCGACTCGTTGACAATTCTACTTTGTACCCGTACCCGCAAACAAGACCGTTACCGGCAAAAGTAAATGAGTTGTGAAAGTTGAAGGTATTTCCAGTTCGGCTCTCTTAGTAAATGTTGCAAAAGATAGCAGGAAAGAAAAATTATTAGTCCTGCAATTTGATTTTTAGTGTCAATAGCCCATTGATATGTTCGTGTAGCAGCGTTTTTGCATCGTTTACACTACTCAGTCTTGATTTGTGTAAATGAAATAGAGTGGTGTTCATGTACACGAGCTATCATAGCCATTCTAGAAAATCTATGTTGATTACAACATAGTTAAGCAACAACTTAATTAAGCAAAAAATCATCGCTTCCCACATAATCGCTCTCCGAAATTCACTCATTGCCATAACACACCTGTCAAGCAGCAATCTCATGACAAATAAGCTTAATAATAACCTATCACAATGATTATCAAGTGTCAGGAAATAAGTAGCTCCTTGCTGTGCAATTCTTAAGTGTCAAACAAAATAATGATGTATTTTGCGTTTTATTAATCGTGCACATGTAAATATATTAAATTTACTAAAAATTAGTCCAAGACATGTTCTGTTGGATAAAGTTTGTTGATAAAATCATGACTTTTTCACAAAAAGGAATTTTTACTAACATACTTGTAAGTCTTGCATACATTTCACAAGAATCAAAACATGTACACTAAGATGTCGCATGACTCATTTACACGAAACTTGAGGATGGTATGATAAGCAAAAATGAACTTCAGAAATGCAATCATCGTGATCGAATTAGTAAGTGTTTTTGTAAAAGTTTAAATTTGTTGTGTAATTGACAGGTTTCTGATATAGGACTTGGGACGCAGAAATTGTGAATTTAGAGCAAATTTTTATATGTAAAGAATTTCGTTTCAATTGATTGCTTAGAATTAATTGTAATTCAACTTTGAAAAGTTATGTTGTGTGCTCAAAAAATTCTTCCAAAACTGTACTCCAAATCAAGTTAAGGGAATAGAAGTTGTAAGGGGAAAAATCAGCCAAAAAATACTCGGGTAAGATTTAGAGTCTACGAGGTGATGTTTTCATCTCGATGCTGCATAGCCGGAACTTTTAGTGTCCACAAATCTTAAAATTTAAGATAAAATTTTGCATGAAGTGGTCTCGATAATCGTCAAAGACACAAAATATTCATTCCTTAGAAGTTAAATTCGGCAATACTTCTACATTCTTTTCTTCAAAGCGCCACGGTAAAAAATTTTGTATTTTTCAGAAGGGTACATAGGTACATTTTCGGTATCTCTCAATTTCTAAACTTAAATCCAGCAACACTTGTTCTCTGGAGTTCATTTTCATTTAAATTGTCGGAATATTACTCCTTATCCTTAGTATGAACTAAATATGGTATGTAAACTTTTTTTTAAATTTATAAAAATTAGTCATCAGAATGGCTTTTGAGACACCTTGTAAATGAAGTGGCTATATATGCTTAAGACGCTAAATGAATTATGTTCATAAACAGTTATCAAATGCAGGCTCTATATTACAAGAATTTCTAAGGACCGAAACCGAGCTCAAATAGCGGGATTAAATTTGGTGTTGAGACAGTAATGAGACAGCACTGGGCCCTGAAATACCTTGTTCTGAAAGACTCTCGTTCATAAGAACTCATTGCAAACTGACGATTATGCGGGCTTTCATCAACTTACAATAGATATGGAATAAATTTGACGCATTATATTTTTGAATATCGTTCTCATCAACTTTTTAAATAGAATTAATTGTAAAGTTACAAAAAACCACAAAAGAGTTAAAATAACAATTTTTTGATATCTATATTATTATAAAATTCAATGGGAGAAGATAATTATTTCAACGTAAATTTCCGTTTTAAATAATAATTAATCATTTTTGACAATTTGTTAATGACAGGTTATTTATTTTTAAAAAATTAAAAATTCACTTTAAAGATTCTGATCATTAATGAATGAAATAATTTTATTGCAATATACAACGCTCGATTTATTAATTTCAAATTAAATTTAGTCCCATTCTGTTTCATTCAAACTGTTTCCTACATTAAATTAGCTTCTCTTTGGTAGACAGATTTTGCATTTCGAACCTATTTTGAAGCCTATATATTTGCATTAAATATTTTATATTTTATAATTCCGAAGCCCGAAAAAAATAGCATACCTGATCTATAAATGCTTAATGTCAGACAACATAGATCTATAATTATGCTAATTGAATCTCTTTAGGAATTCGGAAGACATTATATGGAATATCTTAAGTAAAACCCGACACTTCTACTTACTATGGTGGATGTAAATGAATGGAGGAGTGATTGTCTTTGTTAATATATTGGAATCCGCAGTTGCTGTTCCTTGGTGAAGACAATCTTGCAGGATTTCTGTAGGTGGATACGTTGTCAACCATTGTGTGATACCGATCGCCTCTCTGCACTGAAGATTTTGAATTGAAGTTCACTCCTAAATGTCGATGGAGACAAAGCTTTAACGTCTCCTAAATAATGATTTTGTATCATTAATGACGATGCACATATATAATTAACTAAATATAAACCTCCAATCGCATCCAGATCAATTCAGACATCGAAGCAGTGCATTTGAGATTTAGAAAATGTCTGCTTTCAAAAAATATTTTTAAACGTTTTTGGTTGATCAATAGTTAATGAGAATTAATTAAATATAATTAGCTTTAGTCAAAATGTTATATTCGATGACGAAAAGAACAATTAATTTAATTACTTCCAGTTATTATGTGGATGATTAAAAACAATTATTGAAATAATAGCATGACAAAACGAAAGTGGCATTTTGAAATATTTCACACCAATATTTACAAGCTTTCAAATTTTGAAATAAACATTCATATATTGAATTTGAATTCCATTGTTAAGTCTTCATGGAATAAATTGATTGTTGTAAAAAGAGTTGAAAAATTTAACAGAGCAGCTAAAAATTCGCAGTAATATTTGATTATATTTTATGTCTATAAATATCAGCATCAATGGCATTTCAAATCTTAAAAAGAAATATTGATAAATTAAGTTACCTCGTTTATTTCATGTAAGTATTGGTTACAAATATCATAGAGGTTACATGTTTTTGGTAATGCAATATTGCTGCAACTCTTAAAACAAAATGCAAATTATAGTGCTTTTCAACATGCATGTAAATTGGAAAGCGGCAGCGATTGTTTAATCGAATCTTCGTTCTTTGTAAATTATAATTTTAAATATCAGATGCCGGTTGGTCGCTGAGAAAATATTAAAATATATGATGCGTGCAGTTGTTACAATTAACATGGCATTTAGCCGCGAGCAGTTTTCCAAAACATTCACCTGCCGTTTGAAAGAGGCATCTACCGTGAAATTAAGAATCACGGTTGGAAATATGAATTTTTGAGAATCAATAAATCTGAGCAGAAGTATTGAAACGATACGGTTTACTTTGGATCAATGGCTTTGTATATATCAACATTAAAATTTCAAACAGTTCATTTTCTTTCTATTCTTTGAGGGAAGAAGGAAGATTTCACGCAAACATGGTGACAATTTATATACTAAAACTCTGTGCTTGTGGTTTAAGTTTTTTTGAAATTTGTATAGATATTTGTATGAAATTACCCACAAAACGTTCATTATTATGTGATTATTATAATTGCAAACATAGAATTCTTAGAAGAATTTTACCTGTGACCTCACTACGTTTGGGGCATGGCTGTCCTTGCATACTGTGATCAAGGCAAGCGCGGCTTTAGAATTTTTGAAACAGGGGCGGGGCGCATTTCTGTTTTTGTGATGAGAAAATTTATATATAACAAGCAAATTAAGCCTCTATATTCTAATTAGAAGATTGTATGGATTGCCGACTATAAATGTTGGGATAACACTCTTGTAATCATTAATATCAAAAATATTTGAAATGCATAGAAATGGGATTTTGGCAAAAATGAAAAATTCCTCAAAAAAAGGCACTGGCCCCCAAGCGGTGCCTCTCCCTAAAGCGCACTTGGGTCTGTGTATTGAAGGCTCACAGCGGAAAGGCGAAGACAACCATTTCAGCATCATTATTGCAAACTATTATATGATTAAATTTTATAAAAAATGTTAGAATAAATCACTAAATGTTTCTATTTGCATTCTAAGACAGACAATAAGGTTATTTTCATAATCTTCTCGCAAAGTAAACCTACACAAAACAATCAGCCGCTCACACCTATCCTCATTTTTTACTGTCCGAAGTTATCCGGCCTCACACAAAACTTTGCCGGCGCCACTGGATGTAATAAATTCACATCACCTTTAAGAACTAGCGAATAACGAAATATATTTATATCATGTTACTAAATTAGCACTTATATTAAAAATCAAGTCAATAATTAAAAAGATATTTTTAGACTTGGTTTTAAAGAGAATTAATTTGCAAGAAGCGCATTAGTTCTTTAGTCTGCTGTGGCATTAGATATATATTCACAAATATTTTATAACCTTTACTCGAAAAGTTTGCATTGGTTGAAAATACTCAATTAAATATCATAACTACAAAGCTATTATTGAAAGGAAAGACACGATTTTGATCAATTTGATTTCTGATATAAGTTTGCTGAGGTATATAATCCATTAAAACGGGTTTTGTTGATAAGACATCTCCCCTCTACAGTAGAGTCTCTTCGGCCCAAGAGGATACCACAGTTGCACCCGAATTAACAATAATGGGAAGAGTCCTTGATTATCTAATTCGCTTAAATCAGATCTTAGAGGAGGTTGCAACCAATGGCTGAATAGTTTGATTACTTGTCATCAGCTCTCTAAACAAGTCTTCTACTTTGTTATCTATCATCTGATCTCTGGCATTATCCCTCTGTAGTACCTGAATGTCATAGTGTTCGTAGTGGTAAGTCTCATTGTCTTGTAAAAAAAGTAAAAAATTGTGCATCGAAACATTAGCTTTGCTCAGGGATGCAATAATTTGAAATTCTTGGTCCCACAAACCCATAAATCCCCACAGGCAATTTCTAAAGTCACATCACAAATCCCCACAAGACCCACAGGTTTTCTCAAATAAAAAAAAGTGGAAGATTTTTACAAGCTTTCCACATGTCCAAAATGTCACGTGTGGTGTGACATTTGAAGAGAACAGCGGTTCTTGTTCTTGTGTTGAAGCCGGAAGTTCCACGTCGTAAATAAGACCCATCAAACTTCTGCAGCTTGAATCTCTTACCTGCTTTTCAGATACAGGGGTGGTTTCTCTGATTCCAGCTGAGCTTGCTTGTCGCCTTTGTTTGAATTGAATCCACAGAAAACCAAAGTTTCTCACCAAGCAAAATCTACAAATCTTTGTCAAGAGTGACGTGAAACAGTAGATGTCTCGCCATCCGAACCAAGACCCAAACAATGATACTTAGTGTGAAGATCGAGCATGAGATAACCCAACAGTAAAAGGTGGGAGTTTCTATCCGTCAGCTTCAAAAATGTCAAAGAACTCCTTTGTTGAAGACAACACTTTAGCCAAAGATTTAAAAACCGTCAACGATGAACGATCATCAGTCACCTCGGTATTTGTTTTCAACAAGTAACACGGACAATTTAAAACTGAAACGTTGAATCGTCTGTAAAAAGATCTCCATGGCCGGGTTTGAGATTTAGCAGGTATTGCGTAAATGTATATATATATATATAATTAGGGTCTCGCCTTTTGGCGAAAACAAGCTTATATACAGTATAATCCACTTATTGCAAGGTATCTTTTTATTACAAGTAACAGTTTTGGCAAAAATAAAGCCTCATTCGGTCGTAGTTATGCATTAGGCCCTATAATTACTGTAATCAAAATTAGATATTCCTTCTCTTCGTACCACAAATCCCCACAGGACCCATAACCCGCACTATTTGGATCCACACCACACCGCATGTGGTCTGCATCTCTGGTTTTTCTACGCACACTTTTTGATAAAGGAACATTATTTTACAAAAAAACTTTGAAGAAATGTTTAAAGATTCTTTCAATGGCACAATTACAATTGTTGAAAGAGATAGTGAAAAATTGAGAAACGCTCCAGAAAATGGCTAAGTGTTTTAGGGATTTCCAATTCTTGAAATTTTGTAAGCAACCAAATTTTACAAAACATTGAAAACTGCTTAAATTAAAAATGCAACTATTATACCAAATGTAGATCATGAAACTGATATATTAAACTAATTCAGATGAATAAAGTATATACAAAGAATTCCTTAAAAATTTACCTCCTAATACAAAAATTTAGTAAGTTATGTTCTCGGAATAAACGACAATGAGGGATGCTTATAAAAACATAAAAATACTATTCACCTGAAATGTTCGACTCATGCAGTAAAAGACGAAGCCATCGGTGATACTGTTGATAAATGTGAGCCAAATTGCAATTCTATGCGTGAGAACATCAAATTTTATGATGCCCATCGCTCCAAAAAACGAATAAAAGAAATCAGGGAGAACTGATACAAAATATAATATCGAAATCAAAATCAACATCTTGCAGAGTCGAAGCTGACGTAGAACACCGTTTTTTGTTGCTAAACACAATTAGAGTTTTATAAGTAGATATTTTCTACAGTCTTGAACTTATTTTTATGAATGACAAATATATATACTCCATATAGATTGTATATGCATAAGCCTATTATAGAAAAATCTGGCAATATTCAACACTTAAATATAACAATAAAATTCATTATAAAGTATTTTCCAGAGTTGAGAAAGAAGAATTTGGTGACAATTCAATCATTTAAAATTATTGATGCAATTTTAATCCTGGAATATGGTACATTCCAAAAATGTAAGTTTTGGACTCTTGTACAAAATTCATTGACCACTGAAAACTGTTAAAATGAATATTAATTTTCTATCACTCAAAACTTATGTCTTGGAAGTGACTTAGTACCTGCAAAATTTGATGAAATAAATAGTTTAGGAGTTGTGAAATAGAAGATTATCTATTAATAACTCTATTAATTTGAACTCATTGTCTTTGTATAAGACAGCTGCAGGTGCACACCAAAGTGATTCGGTCGATTACGTTTAAGAGATATTCCGCGATAAATTCTTTAACCATCTCTATTTCATGATCATCAAGACCCTCTTTTCTTGCAATTACTCGGTCAGAATATCCTTCAAAACTTTCCTTTCAAAAAAGTTAAGGCATGTACTGACATTTGAAATGAAAAAAATAGTTTGGTTTCGATCTCAAGATGTTTACTAGGCAAGTATTGGCAAATAGCCAGTCGTCTGGAATTTTGATTTTTCCTTTAAATGTTGTTGTTTTAAGCAGTTACAATGTTTGTTTGACATTTATATTAGCATTTGAAAGCAACATTTAGGCAAAATACAGACGCTGACAATTGGCTTTTGATATTGTCGGTAACCCTTGACAAGTTTACCAAAATTGTTCAAATCCATATTTTGGTATAAGCGCAACATTCAAAACTTTTTCGAGGCATTAAATAAAACCCAAGAAGGTAGATAAGCAATTCATACAATGTCGCTCATAAAGGAAATCCAGTGTTTGCCTTTAATAGATAACGAGGTACAGGCCCGCCATTGAAGAGGCCAAGGAAGGCCCGGCCAGACATAATGATTAACCTTAAACAGATTGCTGTCCATTTAAAGGGCAAACTGTTTTCTCGCTCTCCATACGTCATGGTAATTTGAAAGTCAAGCGCCGAAGGCACACCTATATGGAACAGGGCTGGGCGCGGTTAAAGAGCAAGAATAAACACTTTTTTTAAATCTAATCAATGTTTCTGTTTTATTAAAGTATCTTTTTAATTGATAAAATAAGAACATTATGTGAATTCTTCCATTTGATTTTAAAAACACACCTTTTAAAATATATTATTTCTCAATTTATTTGAGGTATATATATATATATATATATATATATATATTGTAGCAGCGCTAAGTTGCACGGAATTGCCCTGATCAATAGAATACGACTTAACGATTTCTCTATTAACAACCATTTAGGTGTCTTATATACAACTTTACATTAAACATATTTACAAATAACTAAAATATATTAAACACGAAAACAAGTGAAAGGCAAAATACTAGTAACAGTAACTGATGCCACAGTATATATATATATATATATATATATATAT
>CABFPE010000246.1:36297-61406 GCA_900660155.1 Hofstenia miamia
TATATATATATATATATATATATATATATTTATATAAAGAGAGATTTATTTCAGAAATTGGGGTTTTTTTTCTCAAATTTGATGTCGTGGTTTCTTATGTGGCTGGCTTACTACTAGTTTTGTAAGCCATATTGTTTGATGTATGCAAAGTAAATACTGGTTTTCAAAAGAAAAATTTGAAAATATAACTACTCCGTATTAAATGAGATACTTAACAACCGCCGTACACATGATCTCATTAACTTAATCGAAATATGAAATATTTGTTTACGGTTAGAAAACTGACATGTGTTTGTTTTAACTTGACTATGGAAATATATTACCGATTAATGCATTAGACGGCAAAATTCCTGCAAAATTGCATGTTTGTCTGGAAATGAGCCATATTTAGCAGCAATTATTACTGAATAATAGATGGAATACTTCACTCATTAAGGATGCCAGCACAATTAGCATATTAAATTTCTAAATACAGGTTGTCCTTGAATTGTAACATACATGATATGAATATGGGAGAAAATATCAACAACTGATTCACTGAGCCATCAAAGTCCGCCAAGACATCTACAGCTAACAGTTGCAAGTGGAATTTGCTGTTATTTAAAAATCTTAAATACATTGGACTCTGATCATTGTTCCGTGTAGAGGGACCATCCATTCGTTCTGCTTACAGATATTATTGAAAATATGATACATTTTGTAAACTTCATGTTTGATAAAGTTCATTTCTGTCATAATTAAAAATGAATTGCATTATCATTTGATTCATTCACAAGTTTTAATAAGACCTAGATCTAGAAGGATTTCATTACACCTTAAAGCAAATTGAACAGGCTTGCTGATTAAATTAACAACATTGCAAGTATATTTGTCACCAACAGTAACATCCACACAATGAATAAAACTAAAGCTTACTGCTTGGATTTGCTGATACGCATATCCATCTGTATATCGATCATTTAGGTTAATAAATATTTTCAGTTTTAGACAAAAAAGATAACTTAAAAGTTTGATGTGTTCAACAGTTTAGCTTGACCTCTTAATAATTTGTTAATAATTATTCTGCTTGATTTAACCATAGTAAATGTATATTTAGGATTTACATTCACTCAAAAATTTCACTTTGTGTATTTTAAGAGTTTTTAGATTTGCATTACGTAGAATAAATTCCATATAAAGCGTTTTTATCCACAAATTTGAAAGTCAAACATGAAACATGTTACAGAAATGTCTTCATTTTGTTTTGAATTGTTTGAACTGTGGCATATTGGTGAGCAAGGATTCGGGATTCAATAAGTGAGCTGGGTTTGTAGTTGACAATAAATGGAATTTTGAAGACGAGGTAAGCCATATCATAAAGAAAAAGGCGCGTGTTCATCACATCAATTAAAAAATATTGGAAAGTTTATACCAATAGAATGGAAGGTAACATTCTTTTGATCACTTGTTCCATCCCATTTTTTGTAGTCATCTTGTTTATTAACAAAGTTAAAGAAAAAATCAAAATCGGAATTGGAGAAGGTATTTAAATAAAGAATAGACATAATTAGTAAGAAAAATAAAAAAATAATGTGTAAATATAAATACCATCTAAAATCATTAGGAGCTTTTCAAAATATTGGATATTTATCGAAATTTTTGGAAAAAAATCGAATGTTTCTAACTATTTAAATCTAAGAACAATTGCATTTGGTAAGGCAAAGTATAATAAAAAATTAATGAAGAACAGATTTTTAAATTATTCAATGTCAATGGAATCAATTAGACTACAGTAAAAAATGGAAAAAAATACAATACATAAGAAGAAGTTGAAAAACATAAATGTAGGAAAAATATCAATTGTCTGACTAATTATAGAATAAGATGTACAACTCCAGAACAATAAGAGAAAAATATTTATAAAGTTATATGTAGTTTATAAGTGTAACCAAGAAACAAAACAATAGCTGTGATAACAAAACTCATATGAAGAAAGATGTATTATGTATATTCTTAATACATTTGTAAACTTAATACGTGTATATGTACATGCAAATATAAATACATGTTTTTGTTATTGTTCAAGTCAAGATGAGCGAAAATTATCTATGTTTATTTAGGAAAAGTAATTAAAGTCAATCGGATGTTTCCAAATACCCAACCACACATTCTTTTATATTTTATAAATTGACGTTAAAAATCCATTTCACCACCAGTTTTAAATAATTTCTTCATTTTTTTCAAACAAAAAAACTTGGTATATCAAAATCAATATTGAAATCTGAGGTGTATCATTCCAACATGTACATATTTTCGTACGCCACTGACTCCAAAGAACTATATTTGTTTTGTGAGCATTTTCACATGTTTATTGTGAAGAGATTGCAGTAGTAATACTTTATACGCAGATTGTTGTTATACTAATAACATCCATGCAATAATCCAGACCTCAATATACTGCTCTTGAGCAGGGGCGCATACAGACATTTTTTTTAAAAGGGCTCAACTGTATAATTGGCAGGGTTGCCGTTGATATTGATTTGAATTGATATCAACATGTGATATCGAATCAATTGATTTGATATATATTTTCAAATCAATGGATTTCAATTGATTTGAATTGATTTAAACATCCCGAACATTTCTACGTCATAAAATACATGAATTATTTTTGATGGTGGTTTACACATTAAATAGAATAAAGGCGATACATTGTTAATAAAAACTGAATCCAACTGCAAGTTCCAAAGAAAAAATTTTAAGTTATTCCCACACATCAAGTTCAGGAAACACACATGAGAGCAGAAACTAATCCCAAATATTTTGTTTTCTTTAGGTAGAGCACCCAAGTTTTATTCACAAGCGTCATGCGCAAAGAAAGACGTTTAAATGTGTACAGGACGATTTAAATGTCTAGTTGAAAGAGAAGACATTGCTCTATTGTTGTTTTCAGATATATAAGTGCTTAAAAATTGTAAAAAATTAGAGTTTGATATTATTTTTTAATATTTCCCAGCCATTTTTTTCAAGGAATTTATTTTGACAAGGTTCTCTATTGATGAAAACACAACAAATGAGAAAAATATTTCTGCAACGGCTTATAGATTTATCATGTTTTTAAATAATTAATGGCTTTAATAAGGGAATGGAATTATTTTAATAAAAATGAGAACTAGTTATATTATTCATGCAAAAGAGGATTTTTGTTTGTAGCCCCAGCAAGACGCTATCACTTGTAATGCATCAGAAACGCTAAATTAATAGTTATTCTAAAGAGCATTGAAATATTTTTCAGCCAAACCCAAACATTATTTTCATATGAAAAATACGGCAAATAATGAGTGCTTGGATTAGGAAGTTTTTTTATCTACAAATAAATTTCTCCTTGCTCCACTGATTATTACAGTTTATAAATTACCAATATTAAATCGTTTCAACACATGGCTCAATTAAAAATAACAAAGTGGCCGAGGTCCAAATATAAAATGTTCCAAACTTTTTTCAGGCACGATGAGCTCGGTCTGCCCAAATACATGTATAGACATGCATATATATATATATATATATATATATATATATATATAATATACAAATATATATATATATATATATTGCACTTTGTATATATATATATATATATATATATACAAATATTAATATATTTTTTTTGCACTTTGCATAGCTATCATATGTAAAACAATTTCATGTTAACTGTATTTTGCAACACTTTCAAGCAGATCTTTAATTTAAGGAATGACTGATTAATTATGGTTGAGATACTTTATGAAATTCTCTTCTGTAGTAATGAACCTACTGCATTTGTAAGTATTCAAAATCTCAAAACATGACTTTAAAAAATGAAACCTTATAGTATTTTATAAGCAGCCACTAATGATGTGTAAAGTTTTAGTTGATGTAAAGCTATGCCAGTTTTCATGTAATATTTTTAGAAAAAAATAGTCAAATTTCATATTTTACATACTTCCTTTCAAGATGAATAAAATCAATGATTATAATTTTAAGACCTTATTAGATGCAGAGATTTAGAAGAAATGCATACGCACACACACAAACAATGATACGTTAGAACGTTGTACATTATACAAAGACATTTTTTACTGTAATTGGGATATATTTGGTTGTAAGGATAACGTTAGAAGCTAAATTTAATCGTTTTTTAGTGTTAAGTAGAAGATGTTAGTCATTTTTAAAATATATATAAAATATGAATATTTGTTGGAAAATTATTCAAATTAATTTCAAATTAGCGGAAGCTCGGAATAATTAAGTGCCATATACTACATTAAAACTTAACAACGCGCTTAGGAAGGAATTTAATAATTTAAATTAATTATAACAATTGATTGAACTATTATCTAAGAAAAATAGTAAATGAAAAGTTTACTACATTTGATAACGATTCATATGTAAAACAACAGCTATTTGAAAAAGATTAATTTATCTGATCATTTAAGTGAAAAATCTTAACTTTTAAATTAAAATTTAAGAACTGGACGCGAAACTATTGCATAGTGTTCTTTGAAAAGGGTGAGAAAATGTCGCTTTTAATTTTAAAGTATTTTAGGACATTTGTTCCAGTCCATTAATCTTAGCGCATTTTTGCGACTGCATTGTAAGAATTGAAAGGGGAGCAAACAATTATTTCGCTCTTAATTTTCGAAATTGATGAAATGACAGAATTAGCGAAGTTACAGCAATTCAATTAACAAAATAGCTTTATCCTTGGAGATTGGAAAATGGGAGTTGTTTTTAGCTAGATTCCTCACTCTTTATTGGTTCAACGTTCAAAAGCGAACCCACTCTTTCAAGTGGAAGTTAGAGTCGATTAAGTTAATACAATTAGCCTAATATCTCTAGTATTCACTTCGCCTCCGGACATAACAATCCATCAATAAATATATTTTAAATGGTTTTTAGCTGTCGTGCTCATTCTGACGAGTTCAGAGAAAATTTTGTGGGAAAGTAGAAGTGAAAAATTTTCCATTAAGCTTATCCCATTTCAATCAATATACGGAATTCTGCAGCGATTAACAAAATAACATGTAACGCTACTTGCTCTCTTGTAAAGATATTTTTTTTTGCCACACATTCAGTATATCACTTATTCAACAATCTACAGATGCATTACGTACAACTGCTATCTATTGATGCAACTGCATTTTTACAAGCCCAAATTTCATTGACCCAAAATTTTCTTGTAATTCCTATAACAATTTGAAAATCTATTAGACGTTATTAATTGAAAGTAGAATAATTGCAAATAGGTGTCAAGCAATTTGAACATAATGGGACACCCGCAATTTCTTTCGAATGTGATGAGATGAGTTGCAATAAAATTTGTAATACAATTGAAAAATATTTCTTTTCATTTATTATAAACGACTTACAATGTTTAAGAAACAATACGGAGCAAATTAGAAATTTGCTGTTTACTCACCTGATGATTTTGAAGATCCGTTTATTGTAAGCTGTTCTCCTGGCTTTTTCCTGCGCGCTTTAATTACACGACAGAAAATGAAGCTGTAGCAGAATACGATAACGACACCTGGAATGGCAAATTGGAGAATGTACACTGTGATTGGCAGCCAGAGGGCATAAGACTCACGCATATGAGATACACAAAGCCCATAGTAGTCCAAGTAAACAATTCGATCCACAGCGTATGAGCTCACCTAAATTAAGGTTCATCTCAATTCTTTATGGGAAGATTTCTTTGTAAGAAGAATGCCTACTCCCATAAATAAAACTCAAAACTTCCAGATACTAGCAATTGAATACAGATCAAGAACATTAAAAATATTTCTACATGTAGACAAATCAATGTATATTATGATCATTGAATCATGGCAATATTTCTCAATCATCTGACAATTTGCATTACAGGTTATACAACAGGATAGTGTTTTTCCTTTTTTCTAATTAATATCACTTTCGAAGTAGTAGCCTACACGTGCATGCATCCATATTTTTTTCTCTGAAGCATTAACTATTACAATTGGCAGAAGGATGGACGAGTAGCCGCAAATTTACAGTTGCGTATTCAACAATTGACTTATATACTAGAGTGTGGCACCGCCACCGTTTTTGATTTCCATATGCAGCTGCCTTTTATTATTTTCACTATTTAAAATATTTAGTTAACGTAGCAGTTTGCAAGTCATTTTAGTGTGATTACAATTTTAATGAAATTCACTCGTATTTTCTAAAAGCTTTACTCTTTATACATAGATTTTGAAAATAAAATTTTTAAACGGGTGTGCTTTTCCTTTAATTTTAGTCGATCCAGTCGTCGCCGCCAATTAAATAAAAAGGCATGGGCGCCAGGCTCTTATCTACTATGTACTATAACGAATATAGCTACAAAAGCTGCTTCCACTGTATACTTTTTTAAAGAGATTGAAAAAAATAGTTCAGCATGAAAAATTTGAAAAATTTTTGAATGATTTTTTATAAAGAGAAATTCAAACATTAAGCCTAACGTTAGAATTAAAATATAGAAATCTCTTCAATGACAATTTACCTTTGACAAAAATAATTAAGTGCAATTGAAAACATTGCTTATTTCTTTCTTTACAACATCTTTTGAAATCATTAATTGATAATCCAAAATAACGCTCAAATGTTAGATTTATTTAATTAAAATAGTTAATTTTAACATAACAAAGGAATTCAATTTACAATTGTGTTGCGTTCGGAAAATAGAATTTCTGCTGAAAAATATCTGTTTGATCACAATATTGCAGCCTAAAAGATAACTAAGTATAAATTTAGCGCAAATAGATGTGGCAATTGCAATTATACAAGGTTCATGTCATGCGGTGCTATGTATTTTTTCATCAGAGGACCCATTATATATATATATATATATATATACAAAAATGAAAGATGGAAAATTGTGTGCAACTATGTAGCTTAGGAAATAAAAAAGTTTAAATTTGAATACCAAATGAACAACTTTTAAAATCCTACACTGTGATGGAGTAACAATTGATTTCTACTAGGACAATTCGAGCAGAACGTGCACTTCAGGAAGTATTTATAATTCGAAATCAAAACAAAGTCCATCGGTTTGCTCGCTCCAATCTCGACAATTTACTTTATCTGTTAAAATCGCTTTAGCTATTACTTTTATCATTTATTTTATCAAAAAAATCAATACAAAATTATATGATTGCGTATATTTTGTATTTTTCTATATTAAACAACAGGATTAACTAAAAATCGATCGATTAATGGACACTTAATTCCATGACTTATGCTGAAAAATCAATTCATTCTATCGGAAAATTTTATTTAAACAAGTAAAAAACAGGGGCATTTTTAAAATCACTTACAATGTGTGAAATTGCGGATTATGTATATGAATCTTCCCAATTAAAATAGTTGAACTTTTTGCANTATATATATATATATATATACTAAGCTTAACATAAAGCAATTTTAAAGAATGTAATTTATTAAATCAATTGTAATTTCAGCACGTACACAAACATAACACACTTTAAACAATTGTGATATTCTTAAAATAAATAGATTTTTTCCCTGTTTAATTCAATTCCAAATTTTTTATTTCAAGTTGTAATTCACCTAAACCTATATTTATTTTTCATGAATCAGATAAAATTAACTAGAAATTATAAAAAATTTATTTGAATTAAATTCCATTTTAGGACTTAACTCCTAGAATTTTGCAATCCAAAATATTTTAAAAAGTAGGGATATATATATATATATATATATATATATATATTTGCAGTAAAGTAGTCTTGAATTGCAATAAACTTTAAGATAACATTTTTTATTAAGTTGATTTTATTTGGAAAATTATTTTTGATAACTTCAACAGAGACATACATATAAATATTTTGAGGGCTACATGTCTCGGTTCATCTAAGTCGCCTTCTTTGGATTAAATTAAGAGATGGTACACTAATAAACCAGAGAAAAGAAGAGATAATTTGTTACACTATGTATGAACGTTCTTTTAGTAAGACACTAACAAAGGCGTCATTATTAAAAACTGCGACTGTCAACATCCGAACAGCTAAACTCACTTGTTGTTCATCAATAGGCTAATTAAATTGATTGGAAAACTGTGCTTTACTTTGTTTTAAATTGACCAAGTTGTTTGATTATTCTCTAGATACATACTTTTCATTAAGAGACCTCTTCAACAGAGCGAAATTATTGAAAGAGACTATTGTTTAATAAATAAATAATGTTCAAATACTTGGGATTCAAACTGATAAAATATTTAATGGTGTTATATTCAACTAGTAAGTAAATTTGGTTATGATGCATATGTCCAGTGATGTTACGTACAGTCCAAGAACATTTTTAGCAGAAAACGACTCTTTGAAAATTTTGATGAATGCAGTGTAATTTCAGACTAAACTGTATATCAGAGTTGCACCAGGTCACAGGGTCAAGAATTTATTTTTTACTGCTCAGCTTATTCAAAGAGTCAATATTGCACTTAGAGCTTCCGGGTCAAGTGAATCACCGAGTCAGATATATTTAATACCTACAATAATTAACTGTACAAAAAGACCTGACTTAATAAAGTTGGGTTTAATTTTATGCAAGCATGAATTACCCAAATGTCAAGTGTGCCCTAAATAGCCTTAACGAACTCAGAAGTTTTTTATGTTTGTTTTTTGTTTCTGGAATTGGTAAATATTAAATTAATATTTGACTCTCTTTCTACTAGCGTTACTTTTATGTAACACAAAGTTGCCCACATTCACAAAGCAATTTAAGACAAACCTGTTAAGAAATATGGAAATATGGTTTGACCTGCTCATGCAATGATGAAGGTTTGTGGAACAACTTATTCCTGTGCCTCAAGTATATACAATAAGAATTTTTCTCAATGACAAGTCCGATTTTTGTAAAAATTTAAATACTTTCTATACCTAGCGTCCAGATAATGAAGGAACACCAATTATTCTCAAATATTTTATTTTCTGAAAAAAACTATGTAGATCCCGTCCAGACGCGCTGTGTGTTCGTAAGTTACAAGCGTTTAAAAATGATTTGGGGAAACAACATAGATTTTGTAAAATCCCTCGTAGCATTAGACTTAAGCTAATACGAAGACTTGAAAATCTTGTCTAAATTGAAATAGAAATTTTTCGCAAAAAATGGTATTACGTTGTAAATTTAACTAAACATATCTGCAAATAGAAGAATCATATACCGACTGATAATTGAAATGTTTGCTCTTATAACTGAAATGAAGCATTCGAGAAGATTGACATGATCTGTTGCCTTACTTCAATGTATATGCAAACATGATGCTACTAAAACCTTGCAAGCAACATTTTAGAAAATACGGGTCAAATCATGTAAACAGTTCATTTATTATTCAATGTTACCAGTTATCATTAGGTCACCGAGTCAAATCCTATTCGGGTTGTATGTGATCCGAAGGCAAATCTGGCTAGGGGTCGGTTTCGGTTTTTATGCTAAATAATATTGTAAAGCGTTATTCAAGAGAAATTCGCATTGTTAAATATATTTTCAAAACACTAAATTTAGCTGCTAATCAAATAAAGACAATTTCACTTCAACTTGCCAAGAATTTTGGCATTTTTCCAAGATTATTGCATCATTTCTTGGAAATAACATTCTTCCATATTTTATTAATAAAATCTGCTTTTGACAAAAATCATATTCAACCCTATTTCACCCGAGCTGTTTTAACTTTTAAAACCGAGAAGGTGTTCCTTATTCATCAGCAAACAGTGAAATTTGCAGAATTATTGCCTACATATGGCTGAATACGAAGAGAATAATTCGATGTTCTCACGTCCTGATGGACGCTAACTTCAGCAAATTTACTGCAATGACAATCATTTGAAAAATGTGTTCCAAGACCCCAACGACGTCAATATTTGGCAGAGTGATAGCACATGGTAAACTGAACACATTGAGAAAGTAATGATTCGATGCCATCCTGACCTGACGTTCTGAAGAGAGTTATCGATAGCAATAAAAATAATAGATTTTTTTAGGGATAAGAAACTCATAATGTGCAATGAAAAGCATACCCGTACCCGCCCGCATTTGCGGTATGGGAGGGTAAAACCGGGTACCAGCGATTAGTACCCGTACCCGTACACCACTAATTGCTACGCATGTGTTTAGTCTTTCTAATGAACGAACACTTCTCAATTATGAACAAAGCACTAGCATTCATGATTGTTGTGGAAAACGCATGCACGTTCTTTACATTAAATATCTATTCAATACTTACTGCCAACAACGAAAATGGTAGGTTGGAGCAAAATACAATAATAAACAATGCTAAGAACATGCGGGAGCGTCCGTCTCGGTGCTGCGTGTAAAACAGTGGAGCTCCGATTGCAAAAGCTCTGTCTACTGCGCACAGCATAATGATAGCACTTTCCATTGATGAAAAGTATGTGACTGAAAACGACTGAACACAACATATCAGCTTAGGAAAGATCCATTCTCCACATACATCTGCAACGATGCTCGGTAACATTTGCCCAAACACGATAAGCAGATCGAAGATAGACAGCGCTACCTAAAATAGCAAGTTACTAAGTACTTTAAGAAAATTATAATAATTGTAAATTAATTGAGAATGGTAACGATTTCTTACTACTTTACACAATTATTGTTTACTTAGAAAAATCAATGGACTGGAATGAAGCTGAGGCAAAATCAATTATTTGTAGTTCTTCATATTAATTAATTTCGCTGTTTTTCGTATAGGATTTTAACATTTAACACGTATTTTAAAAATGCGTTTTAAGACTATAGATGGCGTGCGGTTACCATATTATAAAGTGATTCTTAACAATAATTATGCTGATTGGGTAGATATAAATACGCTGTTTATACAATGTAACTATAAATTTCTTAAAAGTATTATTTAAGGCTATTTATATATGTATGTGTATAATATAGGCTGGTGAAAAACATAGCCCATTTTCTTATACATTGGATGCACAAATCTTCAATTGATATATTTTCCCTTAACTCTATTTCCACAAGGAATTCTTCAAAATGTTTGATGACTTCAACAAAATATATTTAAACGCTTATAACTCACGAACTAATGAAAATATTTCAAATCTAAAAACACCACAAAATAGAGAATTGTCTTCTACGGAGCGTCAGCCTCTGACTTTGTGCACGGCGCGCCTGTCTTCAAAAAACAAAATATTTCAGGGTAATTGTTGTTCGCATTGGCATTAAGGCGCCTCATTATCTGAACACTAGGAATGGAAAGAATTTCAGTATTTTTACAAAAATCGGATTTCTCATTGAAAAATATTTTTTACAATGAATAGTTTAAGCATACTTTGTACACAATATATATATACATGTAAATTCGTTTAAAATTTCTAAGTGCAAGATGACTAATACTTATGCAGGATTATGTACTTTACTATTAAAAATTTGACGCATGTTATAGTGTTAATTTTTTTCAAATTATTGCTTCATAAAAAGTAAGGCCCTTTGGGAAAAGGTTAAGTTTACATTCGAGCATCTATNAAACATAGCCCATTTTTTTATACATTGGACGCACAAATCTTCAATTGATATATTTTCCCTTAACTCTATTTCCACAAGGAATTCTTCAAAATGTTTGATGACTTCAACAAAATATATTTAAACGCTTATAACTCACGAACTAATGAAAATATTTCAAATCTAAAAACACCACAAAATAGAGAATTGTCTTCTACGGAGCGTCAGCCTCTGACTTTGTGCACGGCGCGCCTGTCTTCAAAAAACAAAATATTTCAGGGTAATTGTTGTTCGCATTGGCATTAAGGCGCCTCATTATCTGAACACTAGGAATGGAAAGAATTTCAGTATTTTTACAAAAATCGGATTTCTCATTGAAAAATATTTTTTACAATGAATAGTTTAAGCATACTTTGTACACAATATATATATACATGTAAATTCGTTTAAAATTTCTAAGTGCAAGATGACTAATACTTATGCAGGATTATGTACTTTACTATTAAAAATTTGACGCATGTTATAGTGTTAATTTTTTTCAAATTATTGCTTCATAAAAAGTAAGGCCCTTTGGGAAAAGGTTAAGTTTACATTCGAGCATCTATGTCTTGTACAAAGTCTGTCTAAATTATTCATTATGAGAGACTATTAATATTTAATAAGGCAAATTTTTAGTGTCTCACCAATCATCTGTAAACATAAAAGATGTTTAACTACACAGTCAATAGAATATATACAAAGTATAAATTCATTAGAAACTTATTAGCTTATTGTTTATATAAATTGATGTGTTAATTGCTGCTCTGGGCATCAATGCGCTCTTTCAACATTTCAAAACAGTTTTGTCCAGCTTATTAAACATTTGGAAAGACCGTTATTGACGCATCTATCCATGAGTTAGTATGTGCTCCCCTGTAGTCGTGAACATTTGTGGAAAAATATTCCTTTAGGGATTTTTCTAAAAACGTCAAATCTACTTTTTTCTAGATATACCACTTAATATTTTGATATATTCTCAAGTTATTTGAAGTGCATGCATATGTCAACAGCACTAATACTATAATATTTATTCCTACATATTTTGCAATGAAAATCATTTTTAATTTGGATCTAGTTAACGCTAAATTTAGATCAATAGTTTATATATATATATAATATTATAGTAAGATTGTGTAATTAGGAATTTTGTGAAAACTCTAAAATTTCAGTGAATTAGTGAAATTGCTATTTCACTTAAAAACTTTATAAAACAATTGAGTTTGAGGAGTTGGGGTTAAGTTTAAGGTTAGTATTTTTCTAATAAATACATGAAGTATCTAGATATTTTAATGTTTTTATGAAGTTAGGTAAGTGAAAAACCAATTTCACAAATTCACTGAATTTTAGGGACTTCACAAAATTCCTAATTTTACAATCTTAATGTAACATATGTATATATATATATATATATAAACACTTAGGAAATTGTGTAGGTTAATTCTGAGTTGCGTAGGATATAATGAATTTCAAGCTCATCGCAGTTTGGTTTCAAATTATTGTGGCACTTGGGAAGAGAATGAACTCTAAATAAGTTGACTGCATTCCAATTATTATCTTTTTCTAAATTCAAACGTGATTTTCACTTATTGATAAACTTCAAAAGCAAGTCCTTTCCGTAACCCTCGTTTATTATAAGAATAAATGTCTAATTAAAACAGAAATCTAGTCTGCAAGTGACAGCATTGATTAACTTCCTTTTTTATATCTTGTTATATCATGAGAGCTTTGAGGACCACAATCAATACAATCGATTTTCCAACAACATTATAATGGAAGTGAAACGCCATTTTCTCTCTTGAAGCTGATAACCACTAGAAATTTGGAAAATATCTTGATGAAAGTTCCACCTACTCAGTGAACAAACTGTTTCTTTGAGTTCGTCGGTATTTTAAGCACAACTACTACTTTATGAATAAATTTTGCGTAGGACAGCTATTCTCCATTTTGAAACAAAAGTTCATTGTAATGACTGATATGCAATTGTGACTATGATGAAGAAGTGTACTTCGACTATTTCAATTTCGTTCCCATCTTCAATGCACAGTAATTAGTAAAAAACGGGAGGAGACCTCAAAGCTGGTACCTCACTATTAGTCAAAATGGACAGTGGTAGAATGTTATATGTCATTAATAACTACAAAATATAGAAATGCAACGAGAGAAAATGATTGTACATGTACACATAAATGTATATTAAAAAAATTTAACATATAAACCTAAGAAAAACATTTCAAGCAATAGCACATAAAAAAGTTTCTGGTTTGACATCCAAAACCCGCTAAAATGCAATAGTAGGCAGTTTCTGATATATCATGTTGTCCAAGCCATTTCTTTACACAAATGGAAAACGAAGTCATTACAGATTTCAATTATAACACAAATATAATGTTAATGGGCGACTTGAATTTAAGCTTTCAAATATTTCTGAAAAAATTAATCTGCAGCGTTTTCTTTTATCTTTTAACATTTTAATAATAAATCAATGTATTCCATTCTAAATTTTCTGCGAATACTCAAACATTGATTGATTATTCTATGGTTTCAGAAAATGATTCTTTTTATAAATTTACTTCTTCTGAGTTTTCTTACGCTTGCCATGCACTATAAATGTTTGGATTAGACAGTTGGCTTTTTTGTGGCCAATTAAAATTAAAAAATATAACTCGATTATTTGAAAATGGTGACTCACGAGATAGTTTGAACTATTGACCTATTTCTATTATTTCGCCACTATGTAAGATTTTTGAACAATTCTTTTCATCAAGTTAATGAACATTTTTGTAAACATAATCTGGACTCTCAAAACAACATGGTTCTTGTAATTGTATATCTATTAATGATGCTTTTTTAATAGCTGTTTAGATTTATTAAGAGCTCTTGACTCTATTGACCAGGACATTGTCATTAAGAAAAATACACATTTTAGTCTTCTGAAAAGACCTAATAAACAACCATCTTTATTCGTAGACAAAGAGTTCAATTAAATGGAATTTTATTACAAATTGTGTTCCACAATGAAAAATTTCGGGATCTTTGCTGTTCAATATATCTATATAGACGATTTGAGCAATTAGATTACATCTGATGTTATACAATATGCTGAAGGTAACATGCTCTTTAGTTCACTTGTCTCCTCAAAATGCTAACAAATTTCTTGAAGAATAAACCGTTCTAGTACTCAATTTTCTTCAATTAGACTGAAATCTAAAATAATTATACAGATCTTTCTCAGTATAAATTCAAATTGATATTTACAAAGAAGAAGTTAATTCTTTTAAATATCTAGGTATAATATTTAATTATAATTTAGCAAAACAAATTAATTAATTAAGAAAATTGCTATTTCAATAAAGGCTCTTGGCAATATATCTCAACAGCTACACACCACAGCAAACAAATCAGTTAATTTATACATTAATACTTTAATTATGGAAATATACTGTATACCGAAATAAATAAATCAACTCTTGAAAAAATTAAGTGTCCAAATGAAATCATTTATATTACAGAAATGCAGAAATCAGAAAATTAAGAAAAACTTTTTATAAATCTATCCTGCATTGTCTATAAGTATGAGTTTGATTCATGCCACTCCATTAGCTAATAATATTGGTAAATTATAGCAATAATACAGCAGATCTGCTAAGAGACGACGATAACTTGTCATTAAAATAGCAATATAAAGTAATTCATCCATAGCCTGTAAGAATTGTTACTTTTTGTAGTGTATGTTGATTTGTAGATTGGTTACTTTTTTGTAATTTATGACGCTATTCAGATAAATTATCAGTTATTGAATTGTAAACATTTATCTGAATATAGAATCTCTTATCTTATCTTATCTTATCTTATTTTATTTATATAGCTTTTAGTCAAGCTGTAATAACAAATTTGTTAAACAAATTATTAATATTGCCATCATTGGACATGATCATAGAACTCTAAAAATTAAGTCTAATAAATATAACAAGAAAATAATGAAAAATTCATTTTCAACACATCAATAAATATATTGAGTAATTTACTTAAATCTATAAAACAAATTGTAATCTGAAAGTATTTTAAAACGAATTTAATAAAAACTTCTATAGTTATACAAAGAAAGGCCGATGATTGTATGGAATTATTGTTGTTGTATTTGCATTTAGAAACATTTGGAAAATATTTTAGAAAGTTGTTACTTTTAGCAGTCACGACATGCAATATATATATATAGATCTTAACTGCACATAGACTATTTTGACTTCTCAACATGACTTCATGCCCAAATCTATTCTCAATATCATTCTTTTCAACAATGGCTGTTTGATTCAGTCAACTTTAAAAAAGCGTTGATGTGATGCAAAAAATTAATTACAATAATTGTTTTTGTAACTCAATTCCAGTAGAAAATGGTTGTGACACTATTTAATATTTTTTAATTATTTTTAACTATAATGCCTTTTATCCATTTCAATGGTGATTGACAATGAAGCACTGCTGGATACTGGAAACGCGAATTAATTACCAGCTCTTTCAAATTTCAGATTCTAATCTTTTTGTTTGAATGCCATTCTTTCTTTCAAAATCAGAAACATTGCCTTGCTGGCATTACATGAAGAATATGGTATATTGGCACTTTTATTCAATATTATACCTTCAGATTTAGGCTTTTGATCGTGTTTTGAATTGAAACACTTGCTGTAAATAATGCCGTCTAAATACTTGGGAAATAAAGCAAAGTCCTATTTTTTTATAACTCGTTGATAATATTTTAACATGTGCTCAGTAATTTAAATATGTACAATTAATCGAAATTTATTTCGAATTGGAGATTACTGTTAAACAAATTACGTAAATCCGTTAAAAATTTTGAAAATTGCGACTAGTTCACTGGTCAGTATTCCCTTTAAGTATTATGGATCCATAAATAGGTCATTCCACGTAAATTTCCTATAGCGTAACACATTTTTTGCTTATAAAAACCATAACTATGTGCCATTTAGTCAATTATACTAAGCACGTCGATAACTTTGATATCTTTGACTCTATATGTCTAAATTGTAATCTATTTTTTAAACGCAGAAATGTGTTATGCTACAGGAAAGCCTATATGAAATGACCCAAATCATGTTGTTTTAATATGCAAGGGAAATTGAATTTGGAGATACATGTACACTGCGACTTAGTCAGAAATTTCAGTGTGAATAGTGACAATCAGAGATGCAACTGAATCACTATTCGTACCCAACAACAATAACTCAGGATCTGGTTAAGTAAAAAATAGCAATGAAACAAAAAATACAATTGGAAAAATTAAACTAAGAGAACAGTTTTCGTACTGAAGCATCTCTAGTTAATATTTACAAAGGAAGTTGTCTTAATGCAAACTACTATTAATGATAAACACGAATGCAATTACTATATAACAGGAAAACTTGCTGCCCCATTTTGTCTTTGCCCAATAAAAATGATATAACGAAGAAAAGTAATTGAGGCTATACAGTGAGAATCGCCCACAAATTTACTGAATTGATTTGGCGTTTGGTATATCTTACCCAAACGACATTCGTTGCCACCCAAGGTTGGAGTCTTGCATCTTGGGCAGCATTGGCTTAAAAAATTTAGACTTAGGTTAAAATTTAGGTATTGGGTGTGGGTGTGGAATGAAGATTTAATTCTATTGAAATCTCACAAATGGAAGTTTAACATTGCTGTAACAGTGCATAATTTATAATTAGAAAAAAACCTAATAACACATTTGCTTTCCTAAATGAATTTTTTGCACTGTTAAGTAAATCAAAGATTTTTAGTAAGACGTACTGCCAAAATTTGCAATTTTGCCTATGAAACAGAGAGGGCCCAAATTATCTTACTTGAAAAGTGGCATTTTTCTGTAACAATTGCTGTTAATTTTGAATACATTGTCTTACATTTTGTGTTTGGAATACTTGCTCTGAATTTACTGAATTCTAGAAACATATGCTCTAGGCTTAACATTGCGTTGATAATAAAGTGTTGGGTATTGGATCTTAGTTGATCCAAGATTAAACCCACCACCTGGTATTGGGAATGAAAAACCCGTGACTATCCTTAACGTTGTGTCATCTGTTTAACATCAAACAGCCTTGTGTCCTCCTAAGAACACGAACAATTTTCCAATATTTTTATGAAGTTTTCTCTAATCGTAATACAAAATATGTAAATATAGGGATATTGACATGTCTATAGGTGAATGAAGCTCCACGAGATGATGAACATTTCTATTAAACTGTGTTGTGTCTGTGTTTGAAGTATTTGAAAATATTAACTATTTTTCGACAAAAAATCATTCCAATTAGAGCCACATAGGTTTTAGAATATATATTTTTGCATGAAGAGCAATGGAAAGGTGCAGAACTCAGATCATATTTCAGCTTCGTCTATAGTGTAATTAGTCTTATCAAAAAATTGTTAAATTTTAATTTAAAATAATAATTTATTTAAAGTTTTTTGAAATGAACATTAAGATTCACAATTGCGTTGCACAATAATTTTACAGGGAGCATTCCAACGCCTTAAACCAATATTTACATTTCCACTATAAAGGAATGGAATTGGCTTAGAGAACTTTCAAAGAAGTAAATGTGTATAAAAAATTAATTATAGTGATAGAAAGACTGCCAATTAAAAAAATTTAAAACATTTTCCCATAAGTTATCTTAGTTGAAAAATGATATCCAAAGCTGTTAAACATTCCATAAAAAGAAGCTAGTTTATGTTGCATCAAAAAATTTATAAGAGTCCATCTAAATTAGACTTTTTTCCATAATATAGCTAATTGATCAAAATATATCAATAAACAATTTCAAAAACACGAAAAGTGTTAATAGAAGTAGATCCATCCACGGTGATAATTAAATAAACGTGCAATAATTGTAATTTATATGTAAATTACCATTGAAATGAATATATTAATTGATTTAACAATATTTTAGTATTTTAGGAAATCAATTTAAAAAATCGAAAATGTTATTTGAATTACATTTAGTCTCCATTTTTCATTCGCTATGCATTTCACTCATTGATGTCATTTACAGGTGCTGCATGTGTGTTGGTACACCTTCTTGAGCCAGTCAACCCAAAATTCCATAAAGCAAGCCGTCATCATCAGTTTTACCCAAATTTATATTGAATTAATATTTCTTAGTAGAGTTGGTTAAATAATATCAGGAAAATACATTATTTCTATTTTCCAATAGTAAATTCGAGACAATTTAATTCTAAGTAATAAATTGAAGTTTTCGCATTATCTATAGAATGTTTTCTGATTATTAAATTCTAAACATGCAAAATATGATGTGTTTTTAATATCTCTTAATGGTTTTCGCCAAAAATTTTTTTGATCTGAAGTCAAAATGTTAAGAATATTCGATATCTTAAAATGAAATATACAAATTTTTACTTGATAGCAATATCAAAACGTCAGGGGTTAGGTTTCATTTTATGGCAGTCAAGACCTTAATATGTTTTTATTTTTAAAAAATAAAATTGAAGTGGCTTATGTTTCACATTATTGTTTAATGTTTTGAACAACATGACAATTATTTCCATTTGAAATTGCGTAAAAAACATAATTAATAATAACAGTTTATTAATTTTTCAGCAATTACGAGACTCTATTCGATGAAATTATGATATGATGCTTCAAATGAGGCACCAATAAACTTGAGGTTGTGACGAAAGAATATAAGTGATATTCGAAAACGCACTCTCAACACCTGCACTAACAAATGCTCTCACGGGGATGAAGCCGGAAAACGTTTGCATTCAGAAAATCAGCCATTTCTAGAATTGGTAATGATACACGCAATTTTATTGGAACTCTGATCACCACAGAGTATTGGATTTCAAATGTAAAGCAATCAAAATACATTTAAATAATTTGGTTTCATGTTATATTGTTACATATATTAATTATTCTTCTTAATAAATAGTGAATGAGAGGGTAAATAAAAGAATACTACAATAAATTTCATCTTTGTTTATTTATTTGCTGATTATTTCAAACACTTTCAAACATGTGAAATGTTCCTCTTTAAAAAGGTATCTCAGATAAGTGTTGAAGTTCAGTCACTTTTATAAAAATCTCTAATCAATTGAAAATTTAGGAGGGATACGTGCCCTGTGCCCCCTTGCCTTGGTTGCGCCTCTGCTACATGTATTTTCCATATTTAGGAGCTTTCCTTTATTGCTTTGGAAAACATCTTTTAAATTAATTCCCAAAAAGGTTTCGCATGTAAAATGTATCTAAGAATGTATTATTCTGCCAAATATTAGCGTCTCATCTACAACTTACAATTGAAAAGCATATTTTCTCATCTTTTCTCAGCATAATTTGGTCTATTCAGCATTTGTAGTAAATTACTTAAGAAAATCAACCTTTGAAATTTCAATTGTATTAATTTTTCACTACGAGAAATGTGAAAAAAATTATACAGATTATTTATTAATTGATGTCTACTGCTTGATTTTTATAAGCACATGGCTCAATGGTTAGAACTCTCGAACAGGGATAACTGGCGAATAAGTTAGAAGGAATAGATTCAATTACACGCTGTTTCGAGTCTCAAAAGCATTGTGAATGCTTCACTGACATTAAAGTTTGCAATTCAAAGACAAAACAATAATATGTAAAAATAATTCTTAAAATATTAGTCGCGAATCATTGTATATTCATAACTAATTATCTTTAGCTCTAAGATTCGCTTAAAAGAAACATATTGAAATGAAACCGAAAGGAAAAGTTAAAATTTCATAGAATTGTCCCACTTTTTATTTATAAAAATTATACTTTTATAATGAACAGAAATGTTTAATAAAAAAGTTTCTCATAAATCGCCCAAAATGATCATGATTAAATATTCTTTAGTTAAGTGGCTTTCAAGTTTTCCAAAATTTGGCCCTAGGCAGTAAATTTGTTTTCCTTTTAAATGGAGACAAATGTCTCAATCGCTACCATTCAATTTCTTTCTGCTTGGCGAAAATCTTCATACTCTGCGGAATATTATTGTAGAAGCCCAGTGCGACCTATGGTCTAGGCTGTAGTGAACAACCTCTTTTCTTTTCTGCATTATATATTGCTTTGATAGATTGATTGTAAAAGCCTTACCCATGCATTGTTTTGTAAGCATTTGTTGAAAGTTTGATAATTGATGTCAACATTAAATACACTTTATATACTCATTGATAAGTATAGTAACTTATATTTTGGAAAAAAGGGCCATGAATTTCACTAACCTATTTACCAAAATGTGATTTAATATAATTTTTTTTCAATATTGTCTAATGTACTAGGGTTCAAATGTTACTAATGGTGAAGAATTTCTTAAGATGAAAATTGCTAATAAATGCATAACGCATTCTAAATTTTTAAGGATGCATATAATCTGTCATTTGAAGTTAGTTTATTCAAAATGACTCATCGCATTCCACTGTCATGTGCAGTTGATGTCTTTAGATGAAGATAAATTGATTATGTAATAGATCTCTGCAACCAAATGTCAGTAGATTTCAGCGGCTTCTTTGTAGTTAGATAGCAAGTGGCACTGTCTGCAGGAAGGACTTATGCCTGAGTGTTGCTTAAATGTCAAATTTTAGTAATGGACAAAACTATAATTAAGATTTTCAAAAATTATTTAGTAGATGGAAGTCTATTAAAATAAAAAAACGCATGTCTACATTTAAGGGAATTACAAGACATGACGTACAAGAAAGTTTATTGAAAGAACTGTCAACAAGCATTGAAAAAGATAACGCCACCTTATGAAAAAATTATATTATGTTAGGGAATCTAAACATGCTTATTGAAGTTGAAACAATCTACAGGGTGCTGGATATACAAACGCTATACTACTATGGCAGAAATTAAAAATTTTTTTGCATGAACCTGAAACTCATGCATAAAAAATTAGAATTTAGAACCCTATTCCAAATGCGCAATCCAAAAGTATTTAGATAGAATGATTTATTATAGTTTTTCATAAAAGAACAGCTGGCTACTATTTAAAATCATAGTATTCAGAGCCCGTATATATATATATCACTTTTAAGTCAATCAATATGCATTCCAGTATCCCGGTAAATCGTACTATAAACAAAAATTGGCATGGATTTTTTAAGTCTGGTGGATTCCGGGGAGATCCACATATGTGTGTGCGCAATTGAGCAAGACCTTAGCTATAAAAGGCGGATGTGATTGGGGGAGGGAGGGTTGGTTAAGGAAATCCAAATGTGTGAGTCCAGATCAAACTTAACAGGATATACAAAAAATTCCAATTTGGTTTAACTAATTCCAATTTCAAACAGAGAATTAGTCAAAAACAACATTTATTAAAATGTAAAGCTTTCGATGTTTTCAAAGTTGTTTAAAATTTTATAAAAATGCTAATTTGATTTTTTTTAAAAAGTGTATTGTTGTGTCCGAGTTTAAACATAGAATGGGTGTAGATTGGATGCAGATATGCATGGTTTGAGTGCGGGTTTATTTGAGTATGAATATTATCAACCATGCTTACAATTGAATGTAAATTCATATTTTTAAGAGGGACGTTATTAACACTTTAGCTGTAAGATTTGATATTGGCAAACTATAGCTATAAATAGAACTTTTTATATTACTTTTATTACAATTTAGAATGATTAATCAACTGAAATGCAATATTGAATGGACATCTATTTTCAAAACCTGTTAGTTGTTTAATGGATGCCTAAACAAAAAGTCTATCAAATTACAAAATTTGATAAATTGTAAGTAATGTTGCCCTGTGCTTAATGGATATTTAATATTTTTTGTTATTGACGAATGACTGTATTTGTATTAAAAGAATTTTTGCATAAAAATGTCGTATATCTATCATTGGTTCACTCTAGCAGCTAAATGAAACTCAGCAAGCGTTTCACTTCTGCATTTCGCGTTTAAAATCAACTTTGTTGAAATTGAAAAGATATTTTAGAATACAAAACATCTTGGTATTGCATTATTTTCTTAATGTAAACGTGTGCATAATTAGTTTTGAGTAGAACTTGAAGAATATTGGTTTTATAATGATTTCTTATTTATCTGGTGATTTATTTTTAGCATAGGCCTTTCTTCGCTTTTATGTTAAAACCGCCTATATAATTAAAAATCTTCGTTAAAATTCGAACAAAAGGTTGGAAAGATTAGTTTGCTTTATCTAAAATTTTCCTGTTAATTAACTTAAAGAAAAATATGAGTACTTATTCTTGGTCAGTTTTAAATTTTCCCATGCAACGTTTATTAAACAATAGAAAAATAATACAGCAACTGTTAATATATTGTTTTTTTACAATTAATATTTGCATGCCTCACTTTAAATAAATCTCCACTATATTATATTTTAAATAGAAACTATTGAATTAATGAAATGCTTCTCCACATTCTCAAATAAAATTGGACATTTCTTTAAGATATTGCATTAAGTTCACCTGTCGTTTTCCTTACTTAATCTAATAATTTTAGTGGAAACTATAGAATTATGACATTTAAGATTATCTCAAGGGAGAGTCTTTGAAAAAGCCCTAATTTTGTGCTTACTTCGCATTTATATTTTGTCATAGAATATGTCGATATTAATTCAGTCAATTGATATTAATGGATCAGTTCTTCATGTGGAAAGTAGAGCGATTGTCTATGTATAGATGAAATTTTGCATAATATTTAGATTTCAATAATTGATTAGCTGATGCAATTTGCTAAAATTACAAGTTATTGCTTTCCTTATGTGATTGATGATGAAATGATATATACATTGATACTAAAATTGATGTACTGAAGTGAGCCTGTCACAAGGTATTTTTTGTTTTGACCTCACAGAAAGAGGTGATTCAGCCCCCACCTAGCAAAAATTTTCAACTAAGAGCTATTCTATGAAACTTTGTACGTTTCTAAAATAATCATTACTATACAAAATGAGGTTATTAGATGAGTGCTGACGTCATCATTTTTCATGATAGGTAGCAAAACTTCGTGAATTTTCAATAGACTAGATTTTATGGTGCTATGTGCGTTGACAAAACCTGAATAATGTGTTCATGAGAAGTTCTTCACTTAACAAAATGAATAAAATGTTGAAACACAGAAAAACTAGTAGTTTTATGCAACAACGCAATATAGCTTAAACAAAATTTCGAAAATATTGTCGACAAAAGTCTTGTCGCAAAAATACGAGTGGTTAAGGTGTCTTTAAATTCTGTCAGAAGTCTTCTCAATAGTCAGAAAAACAAAGACATATTGGGCTTTTCAATAAGCAAATATTTAAAAAAGTGTACAGGGTACGGAACCAAAAAACGTCCATGTGGCAAATAGAGTTAAGATCTTTCATAGGAACTTTACATGCATTGCTGAATGATAAATTAGAAAGTTCAATAGTATTTCTATTTACTAATGATTGACCACGTTAGTTAAAAAGATCAGAAATTGCAGTTGCAATCTACCTAAAGCGAATTGTTCAACAACTGATTCTAAGGGCAAGAAAAGGTAAGAGCAAATTCTCGTAGACTAGAATTAACTTCAGGCCTTCGGCCTTCCTAAACATTATTTCAAGCATATTTCTTAAAGAATGTTAGCTGGCAACAGAAATTTCTAGGCCAGAAACGAGCCCATATATATATATAAATCCCGCTACATTTCAAAAAATATTAACAATTGAGAAAAATTGTATACTTTCATTACCGTTTTTTAGTACAAAAGAATTAAATTTGGCTTCAGTGATAGCAGATTAATGTTGCATTCATATTGGTAGATTAATTCCAAAAAATCTGCTGAATTTTTATATGATGCAGTTGAGCACTTTAAAAATTTAGTAGCATATATGTTATAGGCTTATCTCAACAACAACATTCGCAAAATGCGGGAGATGTTAAACTTACTTTACTATCAAATCCAAATTTTTGGGACAACGCTTTGTTAAATCATTATTTTCGCATCTCAGCTATTTAAAACAGGCCAACTCAGAAAGCCTTTTTTATGTTCAATTTACAGAATTTTGTACATAATTCAATTTTAGATACAATAAATTGCAAACCGCCGCTTGTACAAAACTTCCTCTTTAGAGCGGTTTAATTCTCTGATTAGCATCCTACGAAAAGCAACGCACGTTTAGTAAAATGATACATGTATAGTTGATTATTTAAATTTACTACTAAGTGTGATTACCATGTGTGTTCATTTCAGACGATGCATGTTAATATAACATTGTTACTCAACGGTGAGCAAATCTATTAAGATTTAGATGTTCTAATATTATTCATCCTTAATTGATAGAGAAAAATATTTTTGGTTAGCACCAAATTAGAAACTCCTTACCTTTTAATCAGCGTGATGCATTCTATTACCGGTTAATTCGAGAGATTGCAATAGGCTATTAGAAGCAATTCTAATCAAAAAATTTCAAGAAATTACGCTCGAACTCATGAAACGTGAATAATTTATTTTTCAATGTTCCTAGTGCGAAAGAAGAAATCATCGAGAACTTCTTTAAGCATAATTACAATCCGCCTTCAGTGATAAGCGCATTGCAAAGATC